>JAVIWB010000019.1:0-132498 GCA_031893035.1 Dermolepida albohirtum | reverse complement strand
TACCCGAGCGTCCCGCATCATTTGTGTCGGTACGACCACGTTTAAACTCGGCAAACCACCGACAAATCGTTGCTTTTGATGGACAAGAGTCCGGGTAACATTTTTCGATCCATTGTTTTGCTTGCGTGGTGTTTTTACCCATTAAAAAACAATGTTTTATCAGAACACGAAACTCGGGTTTTTCCATTGTTTAAACAAACTACAAAACGACTTTACTCCAACCTCGATAACTCAGCTGTTTCTGGTCCGATCGACTTAAAATTTTGACACGTTTCAAGCAAAGGTTAGTACTCTAGAAAGACGTGGTTACTGGTTTACTACGAGCGCCATCTATGGGTTAGTCTCGGGACTTATTGATCCATGTGTTATTAAATGATAACTTTTAAGAAAATCCCTTCCCCTTTCTTCTTCATTTGTTTTAGACTATCACAAATGACTCCACTACTTTACTACTTAGTTTACATCCGATTTCTTTCTTCTAAAGTAACCGTTTTTAGGTTGTCCACCAATTTTCAATCCTTCTTATGTATAATAAGCTAAGTTGTTAATGTTAATGAATGGATTATTATTATTATGTATCATACCTCATCTCTACATCATTACTAATTTTTCTTTTGTATTAGCTAAACGAGTTTTTCAGATATCCATCCTACCGAAAACGTGTTATGGGATTAAACAATTTTCCAGCTGATGCCTTTCTTTTATTTCTTCGTCTAGCCTTCATTTTTGTTACATCGCACTGAATTTTCTTCCACTTCTTCTGTTTACGTATTTTTTACTTAATTCTAATTTATGTTGTTTCTTTCCACGACTATTGTTTTTCTTTTCTCCAACACTTTTCAATACACATTTCCAGTTTTTGTGCTACATCTTTAGTAATGAGGGAAAGTTATATCAACTGCATACGTTATTTCAAATATACGAGGTGTGGCTATTAAATAACGAGACGAGTGTGAGAAATGTTATTTATTGCAAATAAACTTATATTTAACTTTCTACTATCTAGAGACCGCTATATACCTGTCCTCCATTGTTCAAAACAATGCTGCAGTTGTCAGCTTCTTAAACAACTATGCCGTTTTTGTTTTTACATATTCAACAGACTGAAAATGTGTTCCATTTAATGCACTTTTAGGAACAGGTAGAAGTCACATGATGCGAGATCTGGTGAATATGGAGGATGGATACATGACTCATCAGTGCTCAAAGGAACCGTTAAGTATGCTTTAAAAATTCATGTAAGATGTTACTTTATTGTAGGGGGCTGTGTTATATTTGTTTTCCGGAAAATTTTACTGTAAGGAAAATTCTGGAAATTTTTCTCAGATGTTTACTAAACTCTACCAAAAATCTTATATGTACCTCGTTTTGAATTATGTATTTTCTTTCTTTGCGTAGTTTTCTGTACTCAATGCAAAGCATTAACTAAACTATTTTTAAACAAATTAATAGCCATCTAAGCATCTCTGTCTACAGCCTAATATACTTAGATTTCTAATTGCATAAAAGTTAAAGGTTTTGTAAATAAGCAAGAGATTTACAATGTGATCACTAGAAATTCTACTTCTCATTAACAATGATACAATTGATAACTTACATAAATTCAATTTTTTGCAATTTTTTTAAAACAAATTTTGACTTTATCATTATTGCCGTTTTTTATCCAGTAATAAAGAAAAACATTTGTTAATACACATCCTGGTGTGTTATTTCTTGAATATCTATTATTAAATTGTTAGAGATGTGAAATGGTGAGGTAGCAAACGTCGAAATTCAGTATTTATATTGATCTAGGTATTAATTTATTCGTAATTATAGGTAAATTACTCTATTATCGACTTTTACCAAAATCTTTTAACATATTCTTTGTACTAGACTATTTTATAGCATTAGAGATTACATATCTAACTACCAACATGTGTTTTTCTGGAAGGCCTATTATTACAAACCTTACCGAATTTACAGCAAGTGAAAATTATACATATAGATTTTCAAGAAAAATTATCAAGGTAGATCATGCTTCACTTATATCTAAATCGAATAATTTGGGTTTTCTTCATAGTGTTATGTAATTAATAACATCATACATTTACAAAAGATTTTGCTATGTCCAATATAATGGTTTTACAACTGATCCTTCACCATTTTCTCGGGTCGCCACAGGGGTGAAATTTGGGGCCTTTATTATTTAATATTTTTTTATTATTTTATATATATCTTCCTGATGTTCTGAATTCCAATATTCTGGCTTATGTAAATTGTAGATGATATGAAGATCTACTACGCTCTAACTCTTTGTGCCTATGCAAGCAGCATAAAATACTTCTAAACCTAGACAGGTGTGCAATGATGACAATAAATGCAAGAATACCTACGTCTTTAAGTTTTCTGTGGATTAAATTATTATTTCAAGGCAGGACTTAGAGGTATGGTTTGTCTTGTCACTTGCAGATTATATAGATCTGAGATTATACCTCACAAATTTTAGGCTACTTGATACTGCTGTAGGACCATGAAAAATTTATATTATACTCTCGTTCGTACTAGATTATAAACTGTTATTGAATAGACATAATTTTATATCTCCCTTTACTAGCTACAGATCCGAAGCAATTAACAAAATCTTGTTCAAATTAGTGAATAACTACGTCGATGTTCTATCATTAGTTGCTCGTATTACTTATGTTGTACCACAACATAAAACAAGAACCACCGTTTTTTCGCTCCGAGAGGAAGAACGAATATTTGATATAAAGCAGCTATTACACATACATACATATGACGATGGCGCTCGTAATGCTAATGGAAACGTTCAAAATTTTATAACGATATCTTTTGCACCTCACTTCAATAATTTGAATTTGTTACTTTCACACAAATGAGTTGTTGCTATTTTTATTGTTACATATATTATATTTTATTTTATTTTTTTATTCTTTGTATCAGTGAAGAAATTATTTTAATTTTAGTTATGTATATAGACATAAAAAGGTCTAATTTTGCATTTTTTGGATATTTGTGTTAATTTTTTTGCATAAGCACTGTATGTATTTCGTTTTATTTTGAAGCGAAAGATTTTTTTTATAAACATGGTATTGAAAAATTGGAAAAGCGTTTAACCATTGTATCACCCTAAAAGGTGATTATGTTGATGAATAAAAAAAAATTTTGCAAAAGAAATGTTGTTTTCATTGTTAGTCGGTTTATTGATCCATGTTTTACATATGACGATCCGTGCTCGGAATTAAATTATATTATTATTTTATTGTTAATATATTATATTTTATTTTAAATCAGTGATTATACATATCCATTTTGGATATTTGTGTTAATTTTTTTTGCATAAGCACTGTTGCTTTATATTAACTGTTTTTTTCAAAATATTATTATTATTATTATAATAAAAACTATTTACAATCCTAGGTGCGTTGCTTTTAAACTGTTTATTAAAACTTGTTTATGAATACATAGATTACCAGTCTACTGTTAATATTAGTTTAAATTAAAGTGGTCTTTAATAGTTCTGTGGAAGCACGACAGAAATATCTTGTTTACAGTAGTTCTGTAGGATGGAACCAAAACTAAGATAATGGATTGTATATTGTTTTCTAAATTCCTTCAACACTCATATTTACGTCTGCAAAATAGCTATCTAAGAGAAAACCACTATGCAGATTTTCAAAGTTGGTTCTCATAATATTATGTCTTGTTTGTTGTAAAAATTGATTAAGATTTAATATTATCGTACTTCCCAATGCACTATAAAATAGGATAGTAAACGACCTCAAATACTAGATTATACCACGTCCACTATCAACTTAGACAAGAGTAACAGAAGCATGTGCAGACTACATGAATAGAGCGAAATATTTTCACCAAGACTATGGAAATAGTTTTATCTCCAAAGTATTCATTTTATCTACTCTAGTCCCTTTCCAATTAGCTATTTCTTTAATTCGGGGAGCAAGAAGACGTCACTAGGGGTTAAGTTCCAATTGGTTCATTGTGATGATCAAATCGATTTTTTTCATTGCTAAATGTTATTCTTTACTTTTGATTTGAGTTTTTAATTCTCCAGAATAGTGAATTATACTCTTCTGTGATGATTCTCTCTTTCTTAGTAGTTATAGAAACAAAAATCATTACCTTCCCAACGTACGAAATTGTTTTTGCGTTTCTGTCTCATTTGGATAATGGGACTTCATCTCAACTGTTATGAAGAGGTTTAAAGGGATTGTATCGAAAAAGTTTTGCTGCTTTTAAATGTTTAATTACGGTATTTACCTAATTGAGAGCTTTTTCAGCATTGCAAGCGAACATTTTCAATAGTGTCATCAATTGTGCCAGATTTTGGATTCAAGGTATTTTTGAAGATTTATATGGCCACATTTAAATTTTGACCGACCACCTTTATTATTGTTAAGAACAAAGTAACATCATTGTCGAGAGTTTTTCTGTCTCAGGTTTTACTTGAATTTCTGTTAAAGCTTTCAAAACGAAGTATTTAATTATGGACAAACTTTTTTTATATGACAATCATCTATGCGACAAATCGAGAGCGTTCTACTTTATCTTCGTATATTAGTTTCATTAAAAAAAATTATTTACTACGTGCTTTTTTTTCTTAATAAGTAACGACGTCATGAATAAGGTGAGCGGCTTTGTCACCAAGGTATATACATGCATACATACATATATTAGAGGTAGCAAGACATACTTTATTAATTAGTGAAAAACATTTACGTAATTTCTTCATGTAATTTTTATCTTTTATTTTATTATTACTGCTTTTCGGTAATTACTTCTTGTCGGTGCGTAAGGTACGATTACATAACTTAATTTACTGTCAAATAACTAGAACGTTCCCCGTAATATACTAAGTTAGGATGGTATTCCTCAAGACATACTAAATTATTTTCTATATTTGGACTTTTGAAATACTTACTTTCCCACGTTTAAGTAAAAATCTAAATGCTATAAAACTAATAGTCACTTAATTACTTGTGAAAGGATTGTTACTGTTAATGTGTATGGTTTGTCGACATGTTTATTTTTGTCGTTTATAATCAATTTGTATTCTTAATCAAACTAAATCACGTTTGAGGAATTTACTTTATTTATGCTTCATATCAGGTGATATTTATTGCAGTAACACATCCTTCTCAATTAGTCGTTAAATTTTTAACGTATTAAGACATTTCGTTAAATAACATTTAAAAATACGAGAACATTAAACACAAACTGAGCAGTAATTTTATTTTAAAGTTTTCTTTTCTACTTATTTTCTATTTTGCAGATGAATTTTAATATAATTGATTATTAATTATATGATTATCAATAAATGTCTAATTTATTTCGAAATTTTGCAAACTGATTACACATCAATATGCTTTGAATTTAGTGCTAATACTTAAACAAAATAGTACTAAACTAGCGCGTCTTGTTTGACTCACGCTGAAAAGTTGCGAAACATATACTCTACATTTGTTCTTCGTCGTCTTGCACATTGAGCTTCTTGATAAGATCTTGGTGAATATTTCCCAGTTCGCCAACTTGTGAGACGTACCAGTCAATGTATGTATGTCCAAAATCATACACTTACGGTATCTTTGCTTGCATATCAATTCGCTTATGAGAGGATGCAGAAAAAGTTCTTAAAATATTTGATTTATAGAATTGACGGGGCTTATTTCTCTCGTGGAATTGACTATAATTTAATTTTATGAATACAAAATTTACTAATTTAGCGTCGGAAGAGAGAGACGTTGTTAGTCTGAAGTTAACTCATCATAGCTTCTGTTGGCTGTGGACTTTTGATACCGATGTATGCAACGCGTTCTGCAGATAACTTTTGCTTTGTTAGGACACCAAACTTTTTTTCCTGACCTATTCTACACATACTTTTTTTACTCTTTTACAATATCTTTACCTTTTCATTTTCTATTCAAAATATCGAACACGTTGTTTCCTTTGGATTTCTTAAGAATCGTGATATCTTTTTGGCGTAGGAAAAATTACATTGATTTTATCCTGTCGTACTCTTGACAGATGGAAGAAATGCCTTACCGATGGTTTCTTGTTCTTGTTTTTGTTACTTATTCATATTATGGAAAGCTCTGTTGATAATTTTGTTTGAATAACCATTGGTTATTTGAGTCTTTCGAACGAAAGCCGATTCTTTCGAAAGGTGAACAAGCGTGTGGTTAATAGAGCATTATTCATCATAATATCCATACGTACATTTTAGCATACTAAAAGATTACTTTTATTATACATGTATAGACATACATATATGTAGGCATTTCCACATTGCATACTAAAAATACTAAAAATATGTATAGCATTTTCTGAGTTTTCATTGTCAGCAGATAATCACAGACCTTGTGATTAATTATCTGCTGATGATTACAACTTAGTTATCGAAATACAGAATACGCACATAATGTGGTAAGGGGTTTTATTTACTCTTATTTACCCTTCCATTAGGCCAGCAAGTATTTACTGATATCGAAATCCAAACATAAAAATAGAGCAAATTTTCGAAGATTATTCAATTGTTTTAGAAACCATCTATCAATTAGAAAACAGCAAACTGTCTTTAGGTGAAGCTGCTAGTATAATATAGCGTCTGAAAGTCTCGCTAAGAAGTCTAAAAGATAATGTAGATGTTCGTACAACCCATAAATGATGTGCAGTTTTAAATAGGAATCAAGATTTTTAAACTATAGTGAGTATAGAACAGTGTTTAAGTGAAAACCAACAGTATGAAAATAATATGACGGACTTTTTTAAATTTACGAATATTATTTCATGAGACGTAGAATGCTTATTTTATAATATACAAACATACTTTCACCTTGTTGTAAGCGTTTGATTGAATCAACAATGGAAAATACTGCAGATTAGGACGGTCAATTTTTATTAGCGCTACAGAAAGCAATCCGATATAATGAATGCGTACCAACAAATCTATAACTGAGCAGAACGATCGGTCTTGCATGAGGCCCCGTAAATATTCGGTATGTACTTATTGCTAACCTGGTGTGCAGACAAATGTGTTCTAATTATATGCGTTATTTATTCTATTTATAATCGCACCTATTCAACATTTCCGGCGAGGCTGGATACTACTGCGAATCCGGAGGTTTATTCAATATTAGTATGAAAACAAATCAATACTTCTTAGTTAAGTTAAATATTGTATAAACAATACGTATAGAATAAGTAAGTGTACGCTTCTAACAAGATCTGAACACCAGTTCTTAAAATTCCTTGGGCTTGCCTATCGTATGAACAAATGCATCTTTTATAGTTCCTTGTCTAACAGATTAGTGTAAATATTTTGTCCCCTTCTGATACCAATAAGACAAGAGGTTTATATTAATACCGTATTGTACTGGTTTTGATTATAGATATATTTGATTTACGTCAATATACTATTATGTACATATTTATAGACATTTGTGTTTGCTTAAAATTAAATAAATTTAGACTGTTTTTGAAAAAGATAATATAAACAGCAAAATGTTGTCTATATCAACAAATAAACGATGAATATAGAAAAAAATAGCAATAATATTAAATGTCCATTTTTTGAGTAAAGTCAGTTTAATTTTTCTTGGAATGAATTTATATGAAGAAAACTAATTTTATTCTCATATGAAGCAAATCAACATAATTATACAATAATATGTGAATTTGCATTAATAGTATTATGATGTAATAAAACAGCCAAAATAATTAATATCATATGTTCAAATACTACATTTATTTTTTAAATATTTACTTCTCTCTTTTTGTAATGCATATTTTAATATATCATTTTGAAAGTATTATAGATTTTTACTTATACTTTAAATTTAGAAAGATTAATCCTTTTTTGCCTTTAACTTTTGTGATGAAGTAATAAGATTAAGTACTGTGTTTGAAGTCAAACAATTTACGCAATAAATTCATGCAATGAATGTTTTATTAATTGAGTTATTAGCAGATTTTTGGAAGCATGTAAATAACTGTATATTTTTGCTCTATTTTATTTCTCTTTTATTTGAATACATAATTTAAAAAAATATTGATATTCTAACTGTTCAAAATATGTATTAATTGATATTTTTATTATCGAATTAAGAACTATGAGTAATGCCGTTATAATATGCGCGCGGTGTCAACTTTTAGAAAGAGAATTAAAATGTAATACAAAAATTTAATTCATTTAATTCAGTGCAGCATTTCATGCTTATTAAAAGTTATTAAAAATAATAATTGTTACTTAATTCATTTATAATAATAAATACATTTTTGACAAGCTATTTATAAATTCACGCTATAATCGTCATATAAATATAGACTCGGTAAAGCGCGGGAGCATTAAAAATTATTTAGTGCAAGGTAAATTATATGCTACTACAAATTATGAGAGTTAATCACATGTTTTTAGAAAATTGAAGCGGAAACGACTCACCCAATTTATTTTTGTGTATTAATGAATATGTGAGAAATCGTTAAGAAAAGGACACTTATCAATTTACGATCGAATTCGAACACCACTTCTCACGCGCTTAGTCACTTGTTTCAACGGTATGTATACACTTCAGTGGAGCATAACTAGAACTGGATGAACTGTTAGAAAATTGTCTTCAAGAAATCTTCACTTTCTGGTGGGGTTTTGCAGAGACTCCCACTATGAGCACGCGACTTCCGTCTAGTCCTAAAAGTCTTCGTGTCTCCGGCATACTCCGAAGAAATTTGTTTAGAGAGTTATGGATTATGAACGATATGATATAGGACACTCACGCAATGTGTTATTGTTGGTGAGTGTAGAAACCTCAGTTATCTAGATAATCAACTGTTTATGTCTTTACCGGAAATAACCTCAAGTAAAGTAATCTACTTTCTTAAAACAGATTAGAAGTTACATTTTCAAAAGTATGTAAAACACTAACATATGATTATAATAGAAAAACATTTTTAACAATTTTTGTACTTATTTCAATTATTTATCATTTGATTTTATTCGCCTATCTTCATATATATATATATATATATATATATATATATATATATATATATATATATATATATATACCTATATATACATACCTACCTATATATATATATATACCTATATATACATATATATATATATATATATATATATATATATATATATATATATATAGATATACACTACAGGCCATAAGTGAGGGATCAATAGATGAAATTTAAAAAAACATGCACGCTTAGTGAAACAAAACGTATATTTCTACAAAACTATATCTACTAGACAAATGAACAGTTTTCCTTATAAAATAAAATAATTTCAACATATTCTGTAGAATTTCTTATCATATTCGACTTTCGTCGAAGTATCCACCTCTGCGCTTAATGATTTCTTTACAAATATTAGGTAACCACGATACAAGTTTCTGGAGCGTATCCATTGGTAAATTATTCCACACCCTTGTAAGTTGCTTCCAAAGCTGTTTCTGCGATTGTGGACAGCTTTCTCTCACGTTTCTATTTAACTCATCCCACAGTAATTCCATAGAGTTGAGATCGGGTGATTGTGGTGGCCAAATCATATTTATCAGCACCCCTTCCTCCTCTTTTTGATTCACATAGTTTTTACGAAGTTGGGAAGTTTGTTTCGGATCATTATCTTGTTGTAGGTGAAAACCTTCACCAATTAACCTTAATCCAGACGGAATTGCATGTTCCTCCAAAATCTTCAGGTACCCCTCTTTTTTTAAAATGCCTTCAATGCGGTACAAATCTCCGACACCATCAAAGGAAAAGTATCCCCAAACAAGCACAGAACCTCCCCTGTGTTTAACAGTTGGCACTACACATTCGGGTAATATCCTTTCACCCACTTGTCTTCGAACGAAAACTCGTCGATCTGTCCATAACACCTGCTTCCACATTTCCATGTCCCAGTGTTGATGGTCCTGGGCCCATTGTAACCGTTTTTTACGATTTCGTGGATTCAATAATAGTTTTCGAGCTGCAATACGCCCATGTAGTCTCGCCTATGTCAAACGTCGTTTTACACCGGCTTTCGACGGCCTTCATTCAGCTCTGCTCAAAGCTGAGGAGCTATGAGGCGCCTATTTCGTTTTGATAGTATTTTTAGGCGCAAATCCTCTTGTCTGGTAGTTACCCTTGGCCTTCCGCAACGTTTTATTGGTTGTAATGATCCACTTTGTGAATATCGTTTCACTGTTTCTTGCAACGCGTGATAAGATAAATTTAACTTTTAGGCTATTTGCCGCAGTGAAAATTTTTCACCATGTAGCGTTATTATAGAACTACGAGTTTCTGCGCTAAGTTCCTTTCTTTTCGGCATTTTTATAAGTTAATTTTACGTCTGTTCTCAAATACTCGTATTGCAACTTAGTCGGACAAATGTTGCACGAAAACTAATTTTTAAATTACTAAATAGTTTACTATGAATTCCTAATACCATTATAATAATATTGCGTTGTAAACCCTATTAAATTTATTGGGGTATATAAAATATTTCTATTAAATATACGCCATAAAACTATTAAAAGGATTTACAATATTTTTCAGAAACAAATATATTTATCTAATTTATAATAATAATCCGAATAATCCTTCTCAGAATTACATTTACAACTGTTATTTCAATTAATCTCACCAAAACACGTAAAAGTCTAAGGGATGTGTCTAAAATACAAGTGTTTTGTTATTTATGATAAGTGATCCCTCACTTATAGCCTGTAGTGTAGGTAGGTAGGGTAACATGGAATGTTTTTTTAATTAAATTTATTTTTAGATTGATTAAATGTAATTGATGGACACAGAACATAATTATAGAGAGATAAAATGTATTAAAATAAAATAAATAGTATAACCGCAGCAGTAGAAAAGACAATTGTAAGAAAACAAGTACAATACAAAAAAGAATAGTTTAATAATTGCTTCAAGGTATTAACAAAAACAAATCAAAGAGCAAACTTAAAGTAGATTCGAACTAGTAACAAAAATGATTAAAAAGAATATAGACAAATAAGAACAAAAATTGAAAAAATAATAAAGAACATAAACAATAATGCTGAAATGAAATGATGTACGGAATAGAACAATAAAATTGTAACCAAGAAAGTTTGCAGGTATATCAATAACATTGCAAAATACGAATATATACCGGTATTTGTCTAATTCATCGGTAGTCAAGTGTTGAAAGAAAAAAGGGCGCAAACGCTTTTCTAATACGCGCTACGTCTTGTCAAGGAATCGTGAAAAAATAGAAAGAGACGTATGCAGAGCATGTGTATTGTGTACACATGTGTCACGTATAATTCAGATTAAATAGTGTTTTGACTTATGAAGTTTGTCTTTTCTACGGTTATGATATTGTTATGTTCCTTGTATTTTACCGCTGTTATTTGTTATTGTTCTAATAGTTAATTTATTATATTTATTTCATCATCCTTATAAGTTTACACTTAGGTAACCTACGTAGGCAGCTTTTACATTTGTTATTTACAGGCTAGGTACAGTCATGCTAGGTGCACGTCTTGATTCTAATTGCCAAGACTTGGTTTATAAGTTGTTGCAATATTTTGAAGCGGAAAAATGCAACGGAGGACTTTTATTGTCCGTTAATTCTATACAAGAGGTAATATTTTCATTGTTGCTTTAGAAAACAAATTTCGAAAAGTATTCTTTTAGAGAATAGACGCAGCATTAGGTATTTCTGTTCGAATAGTGTTTAATGTCAAACATAGGAAAGAAGCTGAAACTGCGTTACCAGTAAGGAGCTTATAAATAACGTAGCAAGTTGAAAAGTCGAGATATTTAGTATCTAAATTTGTGAAAGACAATAATCGCAGAGCTTTAATGAAGAAAAATCATGTTACTGCACTACGATATTCCTTTTTACGCAATTATAAAGCGAATGTTGCCTCCCCTTATAAAAGGGATGTTGTCTTTCTTGATGAGACGTGGATTTTTGGCAAGATGCGAACACGAAGAGTGTTAGAAAACCTGAAGGATATGATGGCAAACGTTTCTTAATTCTTCATGCAGATAATAAAGATGGATTTACTGAAAATGCAAGTTTGATATTTCCTTTGATAACAGCAACAACTGATTATTATGGTGAAATGAACAGTGCAAAGTTTGCAAGATAGGTAAATGACCAATTAATACCAAATCTGCATGAACCTTCTTTAATCATAATGGATAATGCGGCGTACCACCGTCTATTGCTTGAAAAGCAACCATGACAACATTGGAAAAAAGCAATAATAGTTGATTGGTTGAATAATCATGAACCTACGATGAGAAAATTTGAACTGCTTGAAGTAGCAAGGGGACATAAAAAGCAAAAGGTCTATGAAATAGATGAATTGATAAGAAAAGCTGGCCTCGAAGCACTTCTAATTCCACCTTACCATTGTGAATTCAATACAATCGAACTTGTTTGGGCACGTGCAAAAACGCACTACAATAAACATGTTGGTGAAGAAGGATATGAGATGAAAATGTTGAAAAATGAAAAATGTGGCAACAGTCTTTAAATATTTGCATACCTGACTTTTGGAAGCAATATATTCGACATACTGATGCATTAATACAGAAATGGTATGAAGGAGGAGCAGACTTCGACGAAGACGAATTCGTTTTTTCTGTAAATACTGGTTTAGAACCTGATACCAATGAAGACATGGGCAGTGAATAAACTATATTAGACTATTTATTTTTATCTAGTTTTATGTTAAAATTTAAAATATTATTTACTTTTTCAGTTAATAAACTAGCTACTACCTAAAATGCACCTTTCTTGAAAATAAATGATTCATTAATAAACTCTTTTTCCAATATAAAGGTGCTTCCTAAATGTTAATAAAATTGTGTGGTTATTTTAGCAATATTGATGACATTTGACGTAACCTATATTTACAAACTTCTCAGGTTATATTAATCGTAACTTCTAACATGTATCACATCTGACAGCAATTTGACATCCTCACTTCCTGTCGATATCTTATTTCATACGACAGTGATCACGTGATCGGAGAGCATTCCTGATTTCAACTATACATAGTTAAATCAATAAATAAAGAAACATACTGCTAATGTAGGTGATAAAAGATGAGAAAATTATATGGGTAAAATGATAGTAATAGAATAGGATACTGTAAGTAAATGTGTAAAAAAAGCAAATAGAAGGAAAAATATACAGAAAAATCAACTGAAGAGGAATGCAATGAAATTGTTCAAAATCTAAAACAAAGAAAAGCAACTAAGTCAAATGATATATGTCGTGAAATGATAAAAGATGTAAGCCATGAAGTGAATGAAACGGATATGGAGAAATGAAACTACATCTGAAAAATGGGGATTCGGAATTGTAATAGATTCGAAGGAAGGAAGTACAGAATTATAGTGTTATGGAAGAATAATATTGCCACATACGTAGAAAGATGTTAATCGCAGTAATCGTAATAAAATGAAAGTGAATTTTAAAAACAACCAAGAATGACTCATAAAAAAGTTTCTTTTCATCACAATAATGCGCTTTTTTACACCAAGTCAAGTCGTTTGCGAAAAATTGGATCATTAAAATTTCAGGTTATTTTACCAATCCTGTTCGCTAGATTTAGTCTCAAGTGAATTTCACTTATTCCGTAAATTTAAACTTTTGCTTGCTGGAAAGGAATTTTGGTTGGATAAGGAACTGCAACAGCGCTGTAGATTTTTGAGATCATGAAAAAGATCAAAATGACATAATGGCACTACAGCACTGTTAATCCAAGTGCGTTAGAGTTGCAGGAGAATACATTAGGAAATAATGAAAAACTCTTGTCTTATTTAGTACTTCTCTTTGAACGTACTTTTTTATTATATTCACTTTTGTTATCACTTTTTAATTTCCTATTAAATTTTCTTCTTTATCCTTGCCTATATTTCAAAGATGTCTCACATAATTCATAATTTTTATCGTAACTATTTCATTTGCAATATTTGTTTTTGTAAATAATTCCCTTTTTCTTTTCACCAATTAGCACCAATTCTTTCAAAATTTACCACATGCATTCGATATTTTTATTTTTTTATTTACATTTTTCCAACCATGTTTTGCAATTATATTTTTCTTTACTGGAGACATAAATTCTTATTTTTTTTTGCTTCGTATATTAATTTGTTCGAAAATCTATTTATAGCCGTCTTATTCTTAACTTCTTGCTGGTCCACAGTTTTATGATATGAATTTCTATTTTAATTATTTAATCGCTTGATTTATGAATTGATCTCATAAATGTCTTTATTGTTTAAATATTTCAGTTTCTTAACTTTACTTTTCCAAATATACTTATTTCTTGAATAGTTATCTCTTCATATCTATTCTTTAATGGTTTTTCTATTGTCTTACTCATGTGGCTTTTATTTTTCATTTTTCTAATCCTAATACCCTCGACACTTAGCTTTTATATACTTCTCTTATTTATTCTCTTTTGTCAGTATTATTCCTTTAATAATTTCATCTCCAGATATCGATTTCATTAGGAATTAAATCTGGGCTTCGAGAAGGCCATGGAAGAACGTAATTTGATTTTGTGCAAACAAGCAGCTACGTACATAGGACAATTGTCCTGTGGATGAAATATTAAAGCCAGATATAAAAATATTTTTATAGCGTGTTTAATCTTACATGTTGAAAAATGGATTCATTATTAAAAATAATTGAAACGGATGGGAACATTACATTTTGCAATATTTCTCAATAGTGTAATCCGGCAAGTCTTTCACCGATTCTCCAGCAAATATTAATGTCAGAACCACTTATCCTTGCCAACATTTTTACAGAAAATCTCTCGCTCTTATTGCTTCTATTAATGTATCGCTCGTTAAATCTATGTTTTGATGGCCGATACACTACTGCCATTATGTGTGGATTGAAAAACTTTTTTACCTGAGAAAGTATTATTCCTTTAATAATTTCATCTCCAGATATCGATCCCAGTTTTCTGTAATTTATGCTTATTATTATTGATTTTATATATTTTTTCTGTTTTTGCATTTATGTACATTCTTTTGCATTTATTTATTCTCTTGTGAAGTGCTTACATAGACATATATATAAACGATCTATCATTTTCCTCAACTTGCTCTTGTTTATTTATACTTTCGTTTAGTTTTTGTATTTCTAAAGTACTTCTAACGCCGAATTATTTGAAATTATTAATATCTAATATTTTTTTACTTAATAAAATATGAACTACTATTACAGATTTTTAAAATTTTTTGTATTTTTACATATCTATTAAATTGTAGACGCTTATTCCAAGCAATATGAGGTGTGGCAATTAAATAACGAGACTGCTGTGAGAAATGTTATTTATTGCAAATAAGCTTATATTTAACTTTTATCCCATTCAACATACTCACCTCCCCTATCTATATACTGCTGTATACGTGTTTTCCATTGTTCAAAGCAAGGCTGTAGTTCATCAGTTGTGGGTCTCTTCAACAACTCTGCAATTTTTGCTTGTAGATGTTCAACAGACTGAAAATGTGTTTCATTTAATGCACTTTTCACTTTTAGGAACAGGTAGAAATCACATGGTGTAAGATCTGACGAATACGGAGGGTGATCAAGCACAGCAATGCGTTTGTCCGCTAAAAACTGCTTTGCAGATAGGGCATTTTTGCACAAACTTATGTACTCATGTTTAATTCATCATGCAAAATGGTCTATTGTTTCTTCGTTAATGTTTGTCATATTGCCAATTATCCAAATACTCAGACGTCGGTCTTTCCGCACAATTTCATTAATTTTCTGTACGTTCCCTTCAGTTCTTGCAGTCACACATCGACCAGGACTTTCATTATTTTCGGCCTCGTTCGGTTATTAAGAAAACCATTTGTGCCACTCAAATACTCGTGCACGTGACATAATATTATCACCAGACACCTCCCTTAACATTTATAAACATTCTGTAGGCGATTTTTTTAGTTTGACAAGGAATTTCAGGTTAATTTGCGGCTCGATTCTTATGTCAACCATTATCACGGCATTATTAAGTAACAGTGTTTTCTACAATTAAAGCTCGAAAGCACACTAAAACAGATTAATGATATTACAATTACAGCCTCGATAGAGGCGGCTGCGCAATGGAAGGGATTATTTAATTACCATACCAAGTCGTAGGTTAATTGGAGGGCTGGGAAGTATACCAAGCCCTCAATCTATCACATCTCATATACAATATATGTGTGATAGGTCTGGCAACCGCGCTGGCCAATTGAAAATTTTGTTGTTGTCCTTCTTCAGAAATCGTAATCTAACAGCTGCAACATGAGGACAGGGCATTGTCTTGCTGGAATGTGGCATTATTCAGCCGTTCAATACATGATAAAGCGAATGGATTCAAAACCTCGTAGTGTCCACATAACATCCTATTTAGAAGCATGTCAGGGTGAATATCGGAATGTATTCATTTACGTGCAGCAGCAACAATAAAGGGTATGCATTTTTCAATGAAAATTTAATCATTTATTACTCCCAACACAGTGAACATTTGTACAATTTTTTTAAATATATACTTTTATCGGGTAATTTGTTTTTTATCATGTGGTATCTATAATATACATATATACTGAAATTTAGAAATAAGTAGTAAACATTTACTTGAAGATTTGTTCATACAATTTTAAATATTATGCATTTAAATACATTTTCTTACAAAGACAATTTCAAGAGTATTGCAACAGATCTTCACAACCCTATAACACTAATTTCACAAATAATTTCCACTACATTCTATGCACTTGTTCATTTTTCTAAATTAATTTTCAAACTAAATCTTCCACGTTTCTTTTGAACGTACACTAGTCATCCCACCGTTACAAAACTTTCATTTTTCAATCCGTTCTTTACATGAGAAAATAGCACAAAATAAAGCGAGATTAGAATTGTATATTCAATGGTAATTTTGATGGAGCCTGTTTTTGATTAACTTGATCACTGAAGGTTGATAAATAACCCCTTTCCACATTAATTTTCGTATTCTGTATACGTAATTCGACAACTAAGTTGTCATCACCAGCAGATAATTAAACTGTGTCCCACCTGGAAAACTATGCTAAAAATATCCGTACGAAAACAAATTCCGCACGCGATCCGTACCGCTGTATGTTCAATGTTGAAGACGTCTGGTTTCGAGCTAAAACGGATATTTTCGAGTGCTCGAACAATTCTGTCGGTGTGCTATTTTGTGGTGAATATTTTTTTGTACTTCCAGTGGTACACCCTCCACAACTCCTTTCACTATTAAGAAGACCATTTTCTTTTTACGGATTGAGATATCTACAGAGACGGATGTGCCTTCATCTTTAAAGAACAAAATTTTTATTTTGTGTTTTAGCAGGCACATCATAATAGTAAAGTTAGCTTTCGGCAATCCTGAAGATGCTGTTAACATAACCAGATGTTCGTTTTTAAACTTCTGACGTGTCTCGCGTCAATGGAGCGCGACGTGTCATCTGCTGACAGCAGTTGCTTGTGCATGAATTCAAGCATTCTTCTATCTCGCAGTAACTGGCGGACTTTCCTGACAGCATCAATGCTCTCCTCGGACGAAATAGGCGTCCTAACCTAAAAGTATTTTTTAAGGTATAACTAACCTCTACGGAACTCCTTGTACCACTTGAATATAATCGTACGATGTGGACAAGCATCTTCTAAAACAGATGCCATTTCTTCCAAAAATCGATCAATATTTCATGGGCAAAAATATAGCGTAAAATTGCTCGGTTCTCCGTTTTTGACCCAATAGATATAGTGAACTACTTGCACTGCCTTAGTTCGGGAACAACTAACACGGAGAGACTGTGCAGCCAATTACAGTATTAGGCTAGAACAGGTTTCAGTTTACGGTGAAGTTGTCGTAGCGTGCAACAGTTGATTGCGCCATTTTTTAGTGCTCTTTGTATTATTACCAAAACATACGTTGTTTCCAAACTTTCCGACGCCAAATATACATATATATGTACATATACACACAACAAACAATGCTCATACAAATCATGGTATTATTTTGAACTTTTCTTTTCATATTCGAGCGATATAAAAGTTGCAACTTTATTTACTTCTATCGTAAACATAGTAAGTACGTAGAGTTGAGTCTTAAAGCATTTTTATGTTTTTTTTGTTCCCAGTGTAAAGTACATTTGTCACAATACAAACATTTTTGGCTAGGTTATTGTTGATACTACTATTACCTAGTTAATTAACAAGTATGTATGAGAAGGAATTGCTATTTTAATTTGACACTGCACGGAAAAAAATTATTTTCAACTTTACTACTAATTTCTAATAAATTTATGTTTTATTTCTGTTCATAGAATTAGAGTTGAGCACTAAATATAGTTTCATTTAAATATACGTTAAGATAAGTTATACAAGAAAACTGAATAAGTAACATTTAATATTAATATTTAGTGTAACCACCATTAGCCGAAATTACAAATAGTAATCGTCTGTTCATAAACATAACAGTATGTTTTATTGCTTGTTGTTTAGTTTTTTCCAAACTGTTTACTCTACAACTAAAATCACACATACATTTTCATTAGGAATTAAATCTGGGCTTCGAGAAGGCCATGGAAGAACGTAATTTGATTTTGTACAAACAAGCAGCTACGTACATAGGACAATTGTCCTGTGGATGAAATATTGAAGCCAGATATAAAAATATTTTTATAGCGTGTTTAATCTTACATGTTGAAAAATGGATTCATTATTAAAAATAATTGAAACGGATGGGAACATTACATTTTGCAATATTTCTCAATAGTGTAAGCCGGCAAGTCTTTCACCGATTCTCCAGCAAATGTCAATGTCAGAACCACTTATCCCTGCCCACATTTTTACAGCTTTACGCTCTTACTGCTTCTATTAACGTAACGCACGTTAAAACTATGTTTTGATGGCTGATCTGTTGTTTTGGTTTATTCTTCCAAGAACTGTCAACACTAAACCAGAGAAATATGTTTCTACATTTACTGAAGTGGCATGGTCAAAAGGATATTCTCATAAATAATTAACAAGGGTATTATCTTGGTGTTCCTCAAAAACTCACAGTCTCCCATATCCCGGAAATCTATTTATTGTGTGATTCTTATTCCTTTTTAAAAACGCGTGATTTTTATTTCATCTGACATTATTTCATTTTCGCCATAGTTTCAGTTTTCTGATCGTGCGGTATGGCATGTTTTTGACAAAAATAAGAAATTCAAGATAATTTTGACAAGTTAGTTGACAGCTGCTTGACTATTAAATGCATAAAATTAGTAAACAATAGAATGCAGAAACAATTTAATTTAGAAAAATGATTTTGCACTTTTTTGCACTTCGTTTCAATGTCAATTTAGAGCAGCACATTCAAATGTACTGCAATTATATACTTTTATTTTATTCCGTATTTTCATTTAACACTTTCTATTTCTTAATTCACCTTTACTTGTATTTGATATTATTTTATTCATAATCAAGATTTATTTAAATTAAATTGTGTTGTTAATAGCTTCCGCTATAAATAGTAAAACAAAACAATTAATAATCTGTATATTATTAAAAGAAAATCGAATTATATTATATGTAATGCGTGTATTATGTTCACAAAGATGTCTTAGCAAGTGGACCGTCGTGTTCTAGTTTTCCTCTTCGAAGGCCCTACTTTCTTTTGCGTGCGCCACTGTGTTTGATGTTAAGTTATCTATATGCTCAAATGCTATCTCTATTCATGACTATGTTAGTAGATATAACAATAGTTTATACGTACATATATAGACATATAAAAACTTACATACGTATATATGTATATAGGTAGATATAATTTTCGTTGACCTATCAAATATTAATTACAATAATACAGAGCTGTCGCGTTCGAATTGTCATAGACATTCGAGAGTTCCTTATTGGAGAGAGAAATTTACTTGTTCTTTAGTTTACAATAAATATTGTTTGACATACTAATTTTATATGCACGCATTTTAATTTTTACATTTGTCTTTGTGTTTTATAATAATAAGTATAACGGAGTGAGTGAAATTATCAAATATTATTGTCAGTTTTAAAAATAAACCTTTTTGGTCTAGCTATGATTAATTTAAGTATTGTTTATTGTAGTTATTACTACATACATGCGATTTATACGTATTTAGACATTAGTTACATATTACTATAATACGGTATTTATATTAAGAAATTACTTATACTGTTAACAGTATTGAATGAATTCTAATTACGGGGCAAATATCAATATGCATTTGTGTGTGTGAAAATATATACATATAAAGTTTAAATCAGGGATGTTTTCCGATCACGTGATCACTGTTGTATGAAATAAAATGCCGACAGGAAGTGAAGATGTCAAATTAAATACTATATTTATATTGCTGTCAGATGCGATAACGTACTATATACCTAACATGTAAACCTGTAAATAACAAATATAAAAGTTGCCTACGTGGGTTACCTAAGTAACAAGGATGATGAAATAAATATTATAACTTAGCTGTTAGAATAATAACAAATGACAGCGGTAAAGTACAAGGAATATAACAATATCGGAACCGTAGAAAAGACAAACTTCATAAGACAAAAGTCAAAACACTTTTTATCTGTATTATACGTGTGCATAATACACATGCTCTGTATACGTCTGTTTCTATTTTTTCACGACTTCTTGACAAGACGTAGCGCATAACTCTATTAGGAAAACGTTTGCGCCCTTTCTTTCTTCAATACATGTGACTACCGATGAATTAGACAAATGTCGGTATATGGTCGTATTTTGCAGCCTTATTGATACACTGACAAACTTTCGTGGTTCTAACTTTATTGTTCTATTTCGTCCATCATTTCATTTCAGCATTCTTGTTTATGTTCTTTATTATTTTTGATTTCTTTTTATTAATACCTTGACGCAATTATTAAACTATTCTTTTTTGTATTGTACTTGTTTTCTTCCAATTGTCTTTTCTGCTGCTGCCGTTATACTATTACTATACTTTAAACGATATGTGTTAATAATATAGTATTTATACAATTCAATCAATATATGAAGTAAAATTGAAGTTAAATATTTTCGTAATTTCGATACTATACATAGATGATGTTTTGAAACGAAACAGCTGTATTTTGAAGTACAACATATATACATTAAGACGAATATGTAAATGTATATATGAGATGTGACTATTAAATAACGAGAGTGACGCTGGTACAGAAGAAGTGCGCATGCGCCAAACGCCAACGACTGACAGCTATTTATCGTGAAGCATTCTCTTCCGAATGCAATACCTCTCGCCTCTGTAAACAAATCAGTATAGTCGTAGCCTTCGTTCGCATTAGAGTTGTTTTTTTGTTTCGCCGGAAAAATGTGAAGTGTAACAATAGAGCAACTAATTGTTGTGAAATTCACATGAAACTTGGAAAAACCGGTACTGAAACTTACAATTTATTGAAAGAAATGTATAGCGATAAATGTTTATCGCGTGCACGTGTTTTTGAGTGGTTTAAGCGTTTTCAAGATGGCCAAGAAGACGTTGAAGATGATTCACGCCTGAATCGCCCTTCCCCGTCAAAGACGGATGACAATATCGAAAAAATCGGTAATCTGGTTCGATCTGGCCGTCGGTTAAGTATTCGTGTGATTGCTGAAACTGTAGGAATTGATAAAGAATCCGCACTGCAAATTTTACATAACAATTTTAACATGCAAAAAGTGTGTGCCAAAATAGTGCCTAAAATTTGAACAACAAGAAACTCGCAAAAATGTTTGTACTGACATTTTGAATGCCATTGAAAATGACCCAAACTTATTGGAAAGGATAATAACATGTGACGAATCGTGATTTTTTACTTATGATCCTGAAACAAAACGCCATTCCATGCACTGGAGGAGCCCATCTTCACCGAGAACCAAAGAAGCTCGAATGAGCAAATCCAAATTCAAAGCGATGATGATTGTTTTTTCGATATTCATGGGATTGTGTAGCTTCACTGGGTTCTTGAAGGTCAAACTATTAATCAACATTACTACTTTCACATTCTTGCTCAACTCCGTGAAAGAAAAAAGAAAAAATGACCCGAATTGTGGAAGGACAAGTCATGGGTTCTCAACCAAGACAATGCACCGGCTCATTCCGCGTTGTCGGTCAAGAAGTTTCTAGCCAAGTACAGCATCCCAGTGTTAGACCATCCAGCTTATTAGCCGGATCTTACGCCGTACAACTTCTATCTGTTTCCTAAAGTGAAATCTGAATTAAAGGGAACAAAATTTGAGTCCGTCGAAGCTGTGAAAGCGAAAGCGGCACGCGTCATGAAGGAACTGACAGAAGAAGACTTCCAGCACTGTTTCGAACAATGGAAGATTCGCATGGAGCGTTGTAGGGATAGAGGAGGGGTGTATATTGAAGGTGATAATTGTATGAAATCAAAATAAAATGTGTTACAGCATCAGTCTCGTTATTTAATAGCCCCACCTCGTAAACTACGTCGCTTTTTTACCCTTATTAATACATCTGGATCTGTGTTAGAACTAACTTCTCAAATTTCTCAACTGCTTTCTTTGAACTAGAGCAAGAAAATAGAGAGTTGATATATTGATGCGTCTTATATACCGTTTGTCAAAGAATGTTTAAAACTAGTGCTAGATATCAGCCTACAATGGCGCCATTTGTGTAATCGCGCATATGTGATAAATGTCGACCATCAGGTGACTCACTGCCAAAAGTTCAACGCATTTGTTAAAGTAATTCAAACGAAAAGTCCGTTCATTAAAGAAGCAAAATTTCTCCACATTGAATCATTAAGATGAAACTAGGAGCTGTAATTAAATTTAACGCAAAAGTTGGTAAAAGCGCTTAGGAAACGTACCAAATGATGAAACGAGTTCACGGTTAGATTTTTTGACGCAAGTAAATGATAAACAACACCATACAACACACAACAGTCGCTGTGCATCATTAAGAATGAATTTTTAAACGTCAACAAAGAAACTATTCGAACTATCGTGTATTATGATTTGGCCAACACAAAAGTTAGTGCTAAATTCCTTCCATAACATTAATAAAAATTAATGAAAAGTGCACATTGAAGAAATGTCATTTCAGCCGCTGAAAATTAACTAAACTTTTTCAAATCGATTGTTACAGGTGATGAAACATGATGTTTTCAATAAATCAAAGCAACAAAATACAAAATGAAGATCAGAAATTCATCACAAGCCAAAGAAACAAAAAAGTTCCATCCAAAATCAAAACAATGCTTTGCGAGAGGATGTTATCCAAAAATAATTTATTTCAACAGTTTTCTCAACAGTTTCGATGCGTGATGTAGAAACAATTCTGCAAAAACTACGAATATCGGATAACAATTTAGAACTTTTTAACACAAATAATGCTCATTTTTTTCGAAAATTTGTTTCAGTTGACAAAAACTGGCTTCATAGCCATATGAAATTCAAACTGTAATATCGGTAGCGGACATATCATGGTAGTTTTCTCTTAAGAAAGCCACGACATTTCGATCGATCGATGGTTACGGGTTTTTGGGTGTCGAAAGGGTTAATTTTCATGGATTATCTTGTGAAGGACCAAACCGTTAACGGACTATACTGGACCAAATTGAAGAAAATGATTTCTGAAAAAAAAAAACACCCAGAATGGCTCACAGAAGTTTTTTTTCATCATGTCATCCACAAACTAGTCTTCTCACACCAGTGAAGCGGCAAATCGGAGATTTCAGATTCCGTCTCGCGCACCATATTTATAAGATCTAACCCCAAGTGAGTTATTTATCAAACTCAAACTTTTCCTTGATGAAAAGAAGTTTTTATCAGATGGTACAGTAAGGGAACAGTATTTTGAATATCTTCAGAAATATCATTACAAAAATAGCACAATGGCACTTCAGCATCGTGATCCAAATGCATGAAAGTCGAAGGGAAATAATGTAACGACTTAATTTCCTAATTCATTTCTTTCACTTAGAATATCATTTCCTCACAAATCATTCTCGTAGTTACAACTGATGGATTATTGATGGATGGCGGATATTGATACAAAACATATTTTTTTTGGTCACACGACATTTCATAAAAACGAAAATAATAGTTAGACTTTTTAAAGAATAAAGCAGTATTTTTCACTTTTATATAATAAATAGTTCTTAAATAGCCCAATAGTTATTCACTTATTTCATTATTACATAAAATCATAGCGACCTTATATCTGCTTTAAAAATAAAGTTGCTGTAGTTAAAGAAAATTTTGACAAAATTAGCGTCGAAGTACTTTTGGCAATAAAACAAAAGAAAAAGTAAATTAAAATTACGATCGTACACCGCCAAAATAATAATATACTTGATATAAAAAAAATAAATGTCATTTTAACCAAAAAACTGAATATACAGAAAATATAGAAACTCACAGATATATGTGTGCTGGGTGTTATAGGACCGGCACAGGTAATATTATATTATACAAATGTAACTGTGGTGCGAGCTGTTAGGCATATTTTGGATTGACAGACGAAAGAAATGGTTTAATTAAAGAGGAATAAGTTTATGTTGCGCCAGTAATAGATCAAGTAATATAATTATACGAACACATATGTAGATCATGCTTAGAAAAGTAATCGTTCAAAGTAGAACGCTGAAAATAAAAACCAAAGTAGATATCTCGAGATAATAATCCATACCGTCACAACCCCTAACAGTTTAACGCCAATTACAAGAGACTTTGGCAGACCATAAATTAATATTACTCTTGCGCCTGTGGTGAAATTTATGATCTTTTTCTGTCAATTTTTGCTTAAACGGGGAAGAGAAATCATGAAAAACCTTCCCGGACAGCAGGCTATCGAACTCGAACCCGAGACTCCTGGTGTGATAGACCAATAATTAACCATTGAACTATCAGTTGGCCAAAATACGTAGATTTTATATATATTACCAAACTACATGTTGCTTTTATAGAGGTGATATAAAAATTTTCTTCTACAAATTTCATAATACGTAATCTTAAACTACCATATCTTTACAATATAAAGGCTTTCCAATAAGAACAATATAATTTTACAATAAAATATTATTAAAACTATTTTAGATACAATTCAATTTCTTATATATTTTTAAGAATAGTTTAGAATTTAGCGATAATACATCGTCAATATATGTCAAATACGAATGACAACTAGTTACGGTTATAACATTTTAAAGATGGTTGCCAATTCTATTTCGAAATCATATATTACTGGAAAATCTTTTACATCTTAAAATGTAGCATTGGAGAATGACGCGATTTTGAACTATTTTTTCGTCTGAAACTCTGTATTGGATATTTTCAATAAAATGTACGTTATTTAAAGTACGTTCTATAAATATAAAATTATTAAAAATTATAAATAACGTTTCAAGATATATGTAGTTTTCATAGAAGAAAATTATTAACGTAAGTATATTTTTTGCGAAGTTTAGCGTTTTCTTTTTCAAACTTTTACAAAACGTGCAAACCAGTTTTGATGTAAAAGAAAATACACATGATCACACTAATGCCTTCGAATGATTTAATTTTTATTTAGACATGGAATATTAGAAGATATTGCAAAAATCTCGTCGTATAAAAAGCAAATTTCACTTTTATAACGTTCGTTATAAATTACACCAAATTTTAGTTTCCATTTCACTTGTTTATACCTGATAATTAAATTCCACTTTCAAGATATTTACCGTAGACTAATACAATTTTGTAGTCTTCGTACAGCGAATTGCGTTATAAATAAGGTGACTATTAACATATGGATTATAGAAAACGACGAGTGAGTTTTCTAAAAAATCAGCTGCTGCAGTGACTGGTATTCCAGCAATTAGAGCAAATTATTGTAAAAGTAACAATAACTTTTATCAAACGCATTTGGGTCAAGTAGATATTTATATCTACGTACTTACATACATACGTACATAATGTATTGGTTTGTTAAGATTTGTTACAAAATTAGATATTTGTATGTGTATATGACGTAATAACCTATAGAAACTTCTCGATGTCCAATTTTTGTAGATATATATATATATATATATATATATATATATATATATATATATATATAATACACATTTGCATATATATCTCAAAACTGAAAGTATCTTCATGTAAAGTTTATAGCTAAAAGTTGGTAATTAATGTATTTATTTCGTGTGTTTTCGTTGTCGTTAAGAGATTTTCCCTAGATTTCGAATTAATTTCTAATATCTGCTACTTGTTAAGGACTTTCATAAATATTTTCTATATATATAAATTCCGAAAGATATTTCAGGTGCCTTTAGAACATATTTCAATACCCTTTGTACCAATAATAAGCTAAATTATTCTATTTCGTTGAAATTAGGTGTTATAATTTATAGAGCTTTCGTAACATCTCGTTCACTAAAATTCAAGAGGCAATGCATTTAAGTCACATTCGGAAAAAAGTAAATATAAAGAACAAAGAATATCAACATTAGATATTATATTAAAATTGTAAAAATGCTACATCTTTTATGAAGATAATTATTCATTACAAACACAAGAGGATGTAAATTGTTATAAATACTCGTAAATATTTCGAAAAGAAAATTCTTGTGGTGTTCAAAAGCTAAATTTAAATTTTGCTTCACATCCATGACTAAAAATTGTATTGTATGTACTTTAATATTACAAGTAAATTAAAATAATACGTGTTAAATACGTATTATCTGTCCGGATTGTACCTACATCTTTGTGGACCGTTTAGTTGATTGGCTTTATTAACACCGTCTTCAATTTTTGATTTTTTTTTCGCAGGAATATAAGAAAAATTATAAAATGTTAGATTGCGATTTAAGTTTATTAGTTTCATTTCAATTGTCACTAAGGCCATTAATGAAAAACTACTAAGCCTGTACACAGTTTTCATACTGCTGTTATTTGTTTAACTTATAGATGGCACTGTATTAGTTAAGGCATGAAAAAGATAGCGGTAGACATAGATAATGTAAGATAGGATAGTGTTACATATACACATGTAGTATTTAAAAAAAGAAATGAAAAAGTCTTAATGAATATAGGTTCGTAAATTAAGAGTTTGAAGGAATCGAGTTGATTTCATGTTTTAATCAATAAGTAATATAATTGGACATGTTTTTCATGGAAAAATAAAATAAATTTAATCGTCGTTGTTTAATTCATTAATCCCATTGCATTGCTATCAGTTTTTAATTATTTTTTTATTAATTACATTATCTTTTTTGTATTTAAACAACATGCCATATTATATACATTTATAAGTGAATGTACTTTTTGGACGTTCGTGCTAACGGCTAACGGCTTATGAAGCAGGTCGTCTATGTGCTGAAGCGTATCCCAATCGCGCACTTCCTTCCAATAAATTGTTTTTGAAAGTACATCAATGATTAAGTGAATATGCTTCATTTAATGTAGTCAACATGATTCCGGACAACCAAGATTTGTAACTATTCCTGAAACAAAAGAATATATAATAAGAAAGTAACGATATTAGTATCAGAAGAATAGCTATGGAACGAAATAGGAACATGAAATATAAATGCCTCTTTAGTCTAGAGGATTTTACAAGAATCGCAATTGCATTCTCATTATATTCAATGCGTGCAAGTTCTTTTAGCCCATGATTATGACGCCAGTATAGCTTTTTGTAAATTTACTTTAGAAAAACCTGCAGAAAATCCAAACGTTATTGCAAATACTTTTTTTACTAATGAGAGTATTTTTATTAATAGAGCAATCATAAATTTTCACTATAATCATGAAAAACTGCAAATGAAATCTGTCATGCTATGGAGACAAGATATTAACATTTTTTTAAAAGTTTGGTTGAGTATCTTGGGAGACCGTTTGATTGAACTAGGATTCTTACCATGTTGTCTAAATGGCGAATTTTATCTTCACTTTTAAATAAAATTTTACCCCCATTGTTGGAAGATGTTTCCATAATTGAATTAATTATTGGTTTTTACACGATTGGGCTCCTTCCC
This sequence comes from Dermolepida albohirtum, assembly GCA_031893035.1. NCBI lineage: Eukaryota > Metazoa > Arthropoda > Insecta > Coleoptera > Scarabaeidae > Dermolepida > Dermolepida albohirtum. The sequence continues at coordinate 104,426 of JAVIWB010000019.1, read as the reverse complement.
ATTTCGATATAGAGGTAAGAAATTTTTTAAATGTGTCGCACAACAACTGGATAGGATGAGAAAGTTCAATACCATGACCACCTAGATTCTATGCTATGAATCCACTTGATTTCTGTACTTAGGGAAATTTAAAATCATTGGTTTATTCAAGGTGCATTAATAATCTAGATAAACTGCTGGAACGAATAGAAAATGAATGTCAAACAAGTCAACAAAATTCGGACTATCTGAAAGAATTAGAGTTTCTTTTACTACGAACTTGTGAAGCCTGTGTAGAAATAGCAGGCGGATTCGTATATTGTATAAATTACGTTCTCTGTAGTGAATTTAGTTTATGTAATTCGATTTTTTTTTTAATGGACAAATTAAATTACAGAATGGTTGGATCTTGGCAAATAGTTTTTCTGTCTTCCATTATCCATTCACATTTACATGCAGAGTTCCTTGCTACTATTATTGACTGCTTTCTCCAATCATCAAGCTTTTCTGTAGCAACTAATTTCTATTTTGAGACGTAAACTCAATTCTAACGAATATGTAAACAATTAAATACGTATTGTAAAACATTTTTGGTATTATAAGCTACTGTTTTTTTATTGACTCGATCCTGAAACTTTTTGATTATACTGTGTATACATAACTAAAGGGTTTCAAATCAAGATGGTATAAACACTCCTTTCAATTAATTCTTTATTTACTTTTCCTCTGGATTCATGACACAATTGAAACTGTAATTCAAAACTTATTAAGCTCATAGAATAATATAATAATAATTTAAATGATCTCACTTTCTTTTTGGATTTACTTTTACATTGTTCGAATATACGTGACGCTTTCTTTTGTGTATATATGTAGCAATAGATTACAAAAGTTTTTTTTAAATATTATTATCAATCAACTGTATGCATAAACACATATGAATAATTTACAGGTAGATATGTTTTTCTCATTTATTCAAATTTTTCAATTAAGCTATTATATTTAGCAGTTGATTTCGTTAAAGGAATGGAAAGTACTAAATCATGTCAAATACTCTTATTGTGGAACAATATGATAAACAAAACTATAATTTTCTATTTGTCACACATTGTATTTATTATTCCGTTTGTCATTTATGTGTAACGGGAGCGTTGTGAAAGTATTTATGACTTGAATATGAATTTTTAAAAGGAATGTGCTTTTAATTTGTTTTGGTAGTTTTAATTTCTTATACTTCTGGTAAATCGTATGTATTTTTGTATTTATTCCTAAGAATAAATTATATAATTAGTATATGTGATATTGCTACGACTGTAATTTTTTAATGGCACAATATAATATTTAAATACTTTAAATAAAGATAGATGACTAACAAACAGTAGCTTATGATCCAATCACTGCAGCTTGGCTGGTCCAATCCAATTTAGCTTTTAGAAAAACCGTTTGTTTTCGTATGACGTATTCTGTAGATAAGAATTTAAAACATACCAGAGAATATGTACAGGTCTTAATATACCGGATCGGATTCATATTAAAATGAAACTTACTAAAGATATAATTAATATGTCGAGTTATTACTTGAATATATTTTCTGGTAGAATAGTTGAGGTTAGATGCACTTGTTTACACCTGTGAATTAAAGATTTTTTTTGATATTAACATTCATTAAGAATAGGAATAATGTCTTTATTGTGGAAAAAAGTAGAAGACGAGAAAGGATTTCCATATTATATCAAGTAAGAAATATAGTCTTAATTAATTGAATTAAGTATAAATATAAATTTTGTAGTGAAAAAACCAAAGTAAAACAATGGGATCATCACAAATTTGCAGATATAAAGCAAAAGTTGGATGAGTGCAATTGGATTAAATATTCTGCTTATAGAGTAGGTTTCAAATTTAGAATATTACAAAATGCTTTGTGCAGTAAGTAGTTTAAATAAATTATTTGTAATTCATCACTTTTTAATGTTTGTTTTGTAGCGGATATTATACCATTATCAATTATATCAGGCGTTTTTGAAAGGCATAGACTAAATTCAATAGAAAATTCTTTATATTTAGAAACTTATGATATTGAAGCCATTCTTTCTGATATTTATTTCGCCTCAAGTAAACAGAATCATACAAATATTGATATAGATTTGGCTATTGAGTTAATGCTTAACTTCTTATATAATATTTATGATAAGTAAGTATATTTTTTATTATAAATTTTAGTTTAGTATTTTTGCATATTTTAGAAATCGAACTGGTTGTGTGCAAGTATTGCATGTTAAACTTGTTTTGTCCCTGTTGTGTAATAGTAATTTAAATAATTTGTATCATTATTTATTTTACTTGTGTGCTGACCATAATAATTGTGTTACAAGACTAAAGGTGCAAATGATATTATCAACAATAGCTGAAATTACATGTTACATGCATGAAGACTTAAGTTTTGGTTCTCATCTTGTCAACAGTTCTATAGAAGACTGCTTTAGTAAAGTAGGTGATATTATTTTTTCAAACGTAGTTTTTATTCAGATTAAAGTTGTGTGTCATTAATTGGTATCGATATTTTAGAAGCATTTTCTATTACAAAGAAATTCTAGGTTTCTTATGAATAAAAGCTTTTGGATTATTTTAGTTTATAAATTGCAAGCAATTTATTGCAAAAGTGCAACATTAATAGCAAAATATAATTGCTCTTGTAATTAAAATTTGTCTTTTGTTCAGTAGTATATGTAATAAGTTAATTTATTTTCATTATATTTTTCCTGTTATTGGGCTTCTGCCTGTTGGAAATAAAGATTATTATTATTAGACGTAAAGATGTTGACTGAAATTGTTGAAAATTTAAGGGAGTATTAATAAAACGTTTAAAATTTGGTATTAAGAATTATATGGCGTGATTTTAAATAATCGAGATTAGTTTGAATTTGCCGCCACATTAAATTTTTCAAATATTGGTGTCATCTGAGTTTTATTTTATATCTTTAATTTTTTTAATTGACGTCTTAAGGAGGGTGGTTAGTATATAATTAAAAAGTATTAGTTTTTGATTTTTATATTGCAACTAATTTATTCTCAAAAATTAATATCGTAACAGCAAACAAACTAATAATAATTATTATGTTTATTTAATTAAAACAAACATATACATTATAAATTAAGCTTATTAAAGAGAAAAAAGTAAGGCTATTTTTGGAAGAAATTCTTCACAGTAAGTGCGCAAAATGTTCACTGTCTACATCTAAACATAAATCAACTACTCATCTGCAAATATTCTTTCAAGTGTCTGCTGATTTATTTTGTTAATTTCTTTCACAATGGCTGCTTGTAATTCTTTTAGGCTATGCAATTGACTTTGAAGGATCTTATTTAAATAGATAAACAAACGAAAATCTCACGGAAAATCTGGTAAGCATTGTGGCCAATGATCTCTACTGATTTATCTCTTGCCAAAGAATTCCTCCAGATATTTTAAGGTTGTATGAGTAATGTGAGGTCGTACCTAGTCTAGTTGGAAATATTCTACATCCTTATGTTGTTTACCAATGAAAGTTTCTAATATATGTGTGCGATACTATTCTTTATCAATGGTACCATTAAAAAATATTGAACCATTCAATAACTCCAGTTTTCTATTAAATGTATATAAAATTTGATGAAGTTATAATTTTTTTGCACAACTTAAGCATTATTCGACATGAATGTCACATTCAAAATGTCATCATTATTCAGCATCGTACTCTTTGTTTATAATGAATACCTAACAATTGTGTAATGGATATATGTGAATGGATATATACATTTTATACATATTTGATTAAAAGTCTTCTAGTAGAGTTGTAAGCTAAAACTAAAATGCCAAAATTATAATAAAAATACTGAAGTTGAATTAAATGCATATACCTGTTTGAGGAATTTTGAATTGATTTATTAAAACTTGTTTCAGTCCACTCTCTAACATTGTGAACATTTTTTGTTAGAATTGACTGTTGTCCATAAGAGATATAATTCTACTTTGATCTGCGAATATTTTATACAATACATTGTAATTAGAACAAGATTCTCTAAATTGGTCCGCGCAAGATTGAAGTGAAAAGACCTATTTGCCATTTTCTCAACTAAAGGCTTTTGCTTAACCGTAAAAGGTATACGAAAATCAAAAATTAACAAGTTTATATTTAAAAACAAAAATTAGATATTCGCCCATGTTAATCATTCTCAAAATGAAAAATATACAGTGGCGGTAAATTGATGAAGTGTCCTTAATCATATAAAATCACACTGTTTGTTTAATATGTATTTTTTAAATATATCGGAATTTAGTCATTAGTTTACTAATATTTAGTACTTAAAATTTTATATATCTCATTACTTTATTTTACTTCGTGCCCTAGGTTTGCAGTATTCTAAAAAGATGTAATTATAAACAGAATATTTTTGTTAATTTTTAACAGGAGAAGTCTTAAAATTTTTAAGTCATGTTGGTTAGAATTTTTTCTATTTGATCTTCGTTAGCTTTTTGAGTAAAGAAGAATGCAAAGCGTAAATTGAAGTAATATTTATTCACACTCTTGATCATTGTATATCTTGTTAAGTATACTTATTTTAGTCTCCTGGGCTAGTTGGTATAAATGAAAGTATATTTATTTCATGGCTTGAAACCAATCCCCAGTTACTTCTATGGTTGCCAACATTACATAGACTAAAGAGATCTGAAACAGGTATGTTCCTTTTTTCATTCAAAATGGATAATTAAGTTTCTATATTTTTAGTTGTACATTCTTCAAAATGCTCAGTCTGCAAGATAAATCCTATAATAGGTCTTAAATATCGGTGCATTAAGTGTAGTAGATATATACAATGTCAGAAATGCTACTTAACTGCTAGAATAAGTCATTCTCATAAAATTTCTCACCACATGAAGGAATATTGTGTTGAAGTAAGTTATAATATTTATATACACTTTTTCTTTAATTAAATACACTGTAATTAGAATTTTGATAGTAATTTTAGTGTTAACATTACAAATAATTTTAGAAGGGCATGGATTATTATTATCAATAATATTTAATAGTTGCAATAGTGAATTTCACGTCATTGACGGATTTTAGCAATTCATCAAGGCTTTGACTTAGCAAATTGAATTATTTTACACATTGGTCAAAGATAGTTGATACATAAAATTACTTCCTGTGTTAATTATGTATATAAAGCGTTAGCGTCTGCTATTGTCACCAAATTCAAAGTCGGTGTATTGAGATTCAACTTGATATTTAATTGAATGTTGTAGTGCGAAAAAGTATTCCGGCAGATAAGATTTTTCACTTGTAAAATACTTTCCTTTGATGTTTGTTATGCAGAATGTAATTTCAGAATAGAGTATCAAAATATTTAAATGAAATGTATGGTCTCATTAGAAATAAATAATGTGAATTTAGAGAACTGTTGCCTCGAAGCTCGTTGATTCTATTATTGCAACAGATTTCATGTCGATTTCTGCATCGTAGAAATCGTCATGATCGTGATGACCCTAAACGTTTCTTACTTTGCCGCGACTATTTCCAATGTACATAACATTAAGTGTGGATAATTGCAGTGTATACGTTTAATGTTACAATTTAATATCATCCTTAATCAATATATTTGTTTTTATTAGCTATAGATACTTAGTACTACAGTGTGCGTGCTTTCACTAAAAGAAACACTAAAAAAATCTAATATTTATTCTTTCAGAGTTTACACTACATTGCACTCGTTTAATAGTAAATACAATATCCTTCGCTTCAAGTGACTTAGCGGACTTGACTAAACTAAACTTTCAGTCAAAGTTCCCGGTAATGATTTCCATAGTGGTATGATAACTGCTTGCAAGTAAATACATTCCTTTCTCGAAATTTTATTTTCATCGTACTGGTAGTATTTTCTTGTTTCCAGTCTGTACATGTGTGAGATCTATGTTTTAGATTGCTATCAAAGCACGCTATTTGCAGGCGGACTTTAGCAATGCCTTTACATATAGTTTTCATTCTGTCTGCGTTTAAACTACTCGTAAAGATAATATTTTACACAGTCTATCGCAGAGGAAACAGAATTTTTTCAAAATAGTAATTCTTAGTGGCATCGGTAAGATAGACCTTTCACCAAAGTTATGTCAAAATATCATAACATTTGCATCATTTGAAGCAGAGAAATTGCGCATAAAGTAACAGTGGGTATTTAGCATTGGTCGAAAAATGAATTTTGAACAAAGAGCGAATATCAAGTTCTGTTTTAAACTCGGTAAGTCGTTTACTAAAACGTTTAATTTGATGAAACAAGTATATGGGAATGCGTCTTTATCATGTACAAGAGTGTATGAGAGGTATAAACGATTTAAAGGCGGTCGTACGAACATAAATGACAACGAACATCCTGGTGCAAAAAATCTGTGGTTACGGAAAGTAACATCGAACTTGTGCGTGAATTTATCAGAAATGAGCTGAAAGCCTCATTGCGATACGTGAGAATGGAATTAAATATTTCCAAAGATTCCATTCACCGCATTTTGACACAGTATTTGGGCTGGGAAAGATTTGTGCAAGGTTTGTATTACACTAGCTAACTGAATTCAACATTGTATAGACTTGATTAAAGACTCAAAAAAGGACGAAAACTTCAGGTATTCTATTGTAACTGGCGATGAGGCGTGATGTTTTCAATATGATCCAGAGACCAAGCGTCAAGGCTCTGAATGGAAGCATCCAAGTGAAGAAAGACCAAAAAAAAGCCGTTTGGAGAAGTCAAAGGTGAAGACAATGGTGATTTATTTTTATGATTCTAAAGGCATAGTGCATAAAGAGTCTGTACTAACTAGTCAAAAACTCAATGTTGTATATTATCTAGGTATTACGAAGCAACGCTTGTTCTGATTTTCTAGCTAGAAATAGCATTTTAACCATCAACCATTCACCGGATTTGCCCCCCTGTGATTTCTATCTATTCTTCAAATTACATTTGCCGATGAAACGACAGCGCTATGCCGACGTCGAAGCCATTTAAAAGCGTCGACAGCGATCATCTCTACACATCTCTAAAGATGAACTTAAAAATTCATTCGACATGTTAATTGACCGTGTAAAACGTTGTATTGAAGCCGAAGGCGGTCTACTTTGAATAAAATAAATGAATTCTACCAAAATAACAAGCTTTTGTTTTTATTTTAAAAAAGTTCGGTTTTCTCTGCGACAGACTGTGTAAAACTGTTTTACAGGAGCACCTCCAAAGCCTTGAAGTACGTGCTCTAAAAGAGGACTCATCGATAAAGATTACGTTGCTGAAATCCCAATCAATCTTAACTTCTCCACTGGAGTCGTTTTTGGATGTGCATATCCTTTAAAAAAAGGTCGAGCTTTGTACTTCTCCATCTATAATGCAACGCAATTAATTGCCATCTTATTGTCATCAAACTGATGCTAACACCATTTTCGAGTAATATTTTCTGTGCTTGACGAAGCGTCAGCGTTCAATTTTTTTTTAAATAGTACCAAAATAATTTCGTTATTGTAGTAGAGAGCTTTAGTCCTTTCTCAGGTAAATCGTTAATTGTTTTCGTCTTTTTATAGCGCTTTATTCACTTGCTAATGAACTGTTTAGTTTTTCTCATATAGAAAAGCGGTTCCAATTGGATAATTTTGGACCTTTAGGATGTGTATGCTAAAATACTGCTTCAAAATAACTTATGTACGCGGCACTTGTTATATTTGCTTCTCCTTTCCAGTTAAATGCCAATGAAAAATTTCTCTTAGACGCATTTAAGTTTTTAGTAATACAAGTCATGTGATATAAAAAGTGCACCTGCATTATACTTAACGTTAAAAAATCACGTACATGTCCTTGTAATACTGAATATATATGCAAGATTTGCTCGGAATGCGATAGAATACTGTTCTCCCTCGGTAAAAGGCTGACTTGATGGAATTGTAAGGTAGACATAAAAACCACCTAAATACTTATGAACAGAAATTAATAATCGTTGATGTAAGTGAATGAGAAAAATTTATACCTTATGGACGATGGTTTTCTTAAAATGTAAAATAATATGTGCTCTTCAGTTCTAGAGCAAAGAAAGCAATTTTACTCACAAAATAATTTACTAATAGTTTACTAAGAAACGTAATTTCAGGCTTCCTCACAAGATTCCACGCATCACTTGATCAAGAAACTGTGCGATTTACTAAGATGTAGCGTATCTAATAATGATACCAACATAATAGAAACCAATCCGTTAAGGTAAATGAATAGTTTGCTATGCCTGTTGCATATGTTTAACTAAAAATATGTGTCTTGCTTAAGTTATTTACATATTCATTTTACGTAATACACTAAAATTATTAAAAATGAAAACGATTTCATTTCAGTATGGCTAGAGACTGGAAGTTAAAATCAAAATCGGAAGAAATACTTTGTGACGTAGAACCTATGTCATCACCACACATGCAATTACAAGTTGTGATAAGACAATTAGAAATTCAAAATAAGTATGTGAAGCATTATTTTTAATTTATTTACTCAAATTTTTTATTATTTTCAGGGAATTACAGCAAATTTTACTTTTAAGCAATAATACAACCAATGATATCAAAATATATTTAGAAGATCATAGACAACAAGTTGCCACTCAAATCCAAAAATTAAAACAATTAAAAGTAAGTAACAAAATTACATATATGAACAACAATACACCACGACTACATAAACACTTCCTTGAAATATCTTTTTCCCTAATAAGATTTAGGGAGTTTAAGAAATTAAATATACTATTTTTGGTAGTCGTTCGTATTTTCGTCTACAATGAGCAGGTTTTTTTTAAAACCTGCTCTTTGAAAGTTGTGACCCATCCAGAACCTATCTGTTTAGAATTCCAACACGGCTTGTGTCTGGTTCGGCGGGGGAGAACGACTAAAAGACGTTATTCAGGGAACACCACAATATTAAGATCTCTCAAACGCAATCTAATACTGAAGACGTAGTTCATTCAGCGTGCATATAAATTAACTGTTAAAAGCTAAAACTAATTTTCGCTTGTAATGTTACGGTATTAATAATATCAAGGAAAAAAGGAATATAATAATATATCTGTAATCATAAATATATAAATTAAACAACATTAATAATCCCCAGATATACATATATTCGGTTCACAACAAGAAACAAAGACTTATTAAGATTTTGTCACAACGTACAATATTAAATTTTAATTATGAAATATTTGAATAAATAAAATATCAAACGTGTTTATGTTTGACGGCAAATATAAACTTTAAAGTTTTTACTACATAAGAAATTTGGCAAATAAAATTATTAATGCCAGATGGCTGTGCAAAAAGAAAAACAAGCGACTTTCGCTAGAACTTTCTGAACAAAAAAAAGGATAAATCAAAATTACACTTTAAAATTATGATGAAAGATTAATTACTAAATTTATTAAGATAAGAAAAAGAATAAGTTAAGAAAACTAACTTTTGAAACAAGTATCCTCAAATAATTGCATATAGCGTCGCAGTTTCTGGAAAATTTGCTCAGAATGCAGTAGATTATTGTTCTTCTCCCGCGGTAAAAAGCTGACTTGATGGAATTATAAGGTAGACATAAAAGCGCCTAAATAATTATGAAAAACAACAGAAATGAATAATCATCGATGAAAGTAAATGAAAAAAGTCTTACCTTATGGACGATGGAAGAAAGACGGATGGACGATGGTTTTTTAAAAATGTAAAATGATATGTGCCCGTGAAAATAAAAAAAACGCAACTATATAGTTCTTCACGAATGAGTCAAGAAATTAAATTCCTTATTAGAAATATCACAATTTGCCCCTATTGTAGCAGAGAGCTCATTAATATCTTCACAAAAAGGGAAACGCCTCTAAAACTTAGATATTTCTAAGCTACATCCTTCACATTATAAAAAGCGTATGATCAAAGACATGCGAAACGTCAGGTCGACATTGCATACGCGGTACGTAACAACAAAAGAAAAGTTAAGATTCAGATTGAAGTTATAGTTATAGCAAAATTAATGACTCTATAAAGAAAATGTGATAAAATGAAACTAAATTTAATTATTGTGTTACGGGCACATAGCAATATTCATATTGATTAATATATATCATTTTGAAAAAATATTGTATATGGAATTGCAGGTATGTATATGAAGCATAGTCGAGATAAAAAGTATCGATAAATATAGTTTGTGAAAGACGAAAAAGGCTAATATTATTTCAAAACTATTTATTATATGAAGAATTAAAAACCAGAAAAAGTACTGAACTACTGCACTGAAACTGTTTCAGTGCAGTAGTTCAGCCCTGAAGATGTCCCATACAAACGGGTACGAAACGTCGGCAGGTATACAAGTAACGCGATTCCAGCCCGGAAACCCAGAAGTAGATACGTATACAGAATTACGAAACTTAATGTGGAAAGGGGTTATAAAGGGTTTTCCAATAGGGACTAGACAACTTTTAATTCAATTTGTGAACGCACCCTTTCACTAATCATCGAACTGTCACTGTCAATTTATTCAGTAAACTTAACATTTTCATCATGGTAAAGTACACGAACGAACAACGTCTGCAAGTTATAAAAATTTACTACAGAAATTCGGAATCGGCGACCGCTACTTTAAGACCGTTAACTCCGATTTTCGGCCGTAATTCTCGCCCTAGTAGACAGGCAGTAACAAGTTTAGTGCAAAAATTTGAGTTTACATACTCGTTGTGTGATGTTGCCGTGCCAGTGAGACAACGGGTTGGTCGAAGTGTCGAAAATATCGCTGCCGTTGAAACGTCCGTAGCAAATGATCCAAATCAGTCAATTCCACGGCGTTCTCAAGAGTTGGGCATCGCCCAGACCACTTTATGGCGAATTTTGCGTAAGGATCTTGGTTTATACCCATACAAGATCAAGCTGACTCAAGAATTGAAGCCAATGGACCATTTGAAGCGACGTGCGTTCTCCGATTGGGCTCTGGAAAAGATGCGCCAAGATGATCAATTTCATCGCAAAATCATTTTCAGTGACGAAGCTCATTTTTGGCTCAATAGGTTCGTCAATAAGCAAAATATGCGTTATTGGCCGGGTGAAAATCCACATGTGCTTCATCAAACACCACTTCATCCACAAAAAAAAACTGTTTGGTGCGGTTTGCATGCCGGCGTCATAGGACCATATTTTTTCGTCGACGATAATGATCGTCACATTACTGTGAATGGTAATCGTTATCGCGCCATAATTACCGATTATTTTTGGCCCGAATTGGAAGATATGGACTTGGACAACATGTGGTTTCAGCAGGACGGTGTCACAAGCCACACAGCACACGTTACAATCGATTTATTGAAGAGTAAGTTTGATGAGCGTGTTATCTCAAGAAATGGACCAGTCGATTGGCCGCCTCGTTCGTGCGATTTAACGCCTCTAGACTTTTTTCTTTGGGGCTACATCAAGTCATTGGTCTATGCCAACAAGCCGACAACGTTGGAAGAGCTCATATACAATATTGAACGCGAAATGCCAACCGATTCGGCCGAATTGTGTGGCCGAGTCATCGAAAATTAGGTCCAACGAATCGACCGCTGCAAACGTGCCCGCGGTGGCCATATGAACGAAGTCGAGTTCCATTCATAAATGTTTTGATTGTACTTCAACTCGATAATAAAGTTTTTGAAATATCTCAAATGGTCTGCATTTTATTTTGAAAGTTATCAAGTCCTTATTGGAAAACCCTTTATATCAACCTTTAGTGATTAAACATTTTTACTGCGTTTAAATTTTCGGTAAACAACTGTATGCTGCCCAAGTACCCCGCAACGTGTCAGTTTGTGTGTGTTTAACAGTTTTCGGAGTAATTTTATTACTTGGGGTCGACCAATTACAATATGTAGTACAGTTCGCCGCAACTGTCCTAATTGATTGATTCTCTACAGCTATTCTTTTCCTTACATAAATTTCGTGTAGTAATTGTTTCCACAATATTTTGTGGCTTCGAATTTTAATATCAGATTTATAGTATAGATCAAACATTTACGCATATTTGAAATATCATCAAACATTTAAATGTCAGAAATCACAGTGTCAAACAAATTTAAGGAAATAAATTTGCTTTAATAGAACCAAAAGTGATTCAGTTCACTATATAAAATCACAACATAATAATATCGATTATTTTTTCACAGGACTGCTTGAAGAGGAATACTATTGTCGAACCAGTTCGGAAATTATGTTTAGAATCTACGCCGATGATACCAAATTACAAAAGTAGAGAATCAATTGATATGTTAAGTCCAATTGCTCAAAGTAAAAGTATGTCTAGTTTAGAGGACCAAATTGACCTGTTTGGAGTAAAAAATGCATCTTGCGATACATCTATTGTTCCCACAATAAATGATATAAGCAGTTGGATTGGTGGTAAGACTTACTTCTACTGGTACTTACTACTTCTCAGTTTTTTATTCGTCGACTATTAGAAGTACTTTTAAGAGATCGATAGTTGAAATCATTACTTTGTGCTAGTTTGTTATATTAAGAAAATAATAAAATAGTGATAAAATCAGAGCAATATTTTCTTATTTAATTAATTAGCATGGTTAATTATCACAAATTAAGAGTTTTGAATATTGATTTTTTTAAGTTGCCAATAGTCCAAATCTATCATATGATTTAAAAAAACAGTGATAAGAAGAAAGTAGTTTTCTTATTTACTCAATGAAAATTATTTTACTTACCTTCCCGTTTTAGGTAAACCAAGTACTTTATCAACCAACAGTATTGAAAATAAGGTTCCTATGTTCGAAATGCATAATGATTTGGATGAAGCATTAGCCAAATTACAGCAAATTTTAGCAAATAATTTCACATTAGACGGTAAGATTTGTAATTATATTGTCTTTATAGATCTAAGATTAGATTAGAATTCTTAAGATGACCATAGAGTCTACAAACTTTTTAAGTCTATTGTGGTCCTCATCTTTCATTAGAGTATATTCTCTAGGCTTGTTCCTTTAACTAGAGCTAACAGCTTCTGAAGCAGTTTTTCTTCATAGAGTTCTGGTTCAAGATATTCATTGCTTATTTACGGAAATCGCTTTCTTGCCAAGATCTTACGTAGATATAGTCATGAATCGCGATTTTTTCTGTCAAATTCTTATTACTCATATGTTTACTAAGCTTAGAGTGTCCTGTTAATAGATCCGTTTTTATTCTAACACACTTTTGTCCCTACTCAGTAAATCTATTGTAAATTTGGTCGATGTTTCCATGTCTACTTTGAATAGAGCAGTAGGATTTCAGTCCTATGAAAGCCATTAACAAGGCTTGTCGAACCACTCCATTGTTTTTTTTCATTAGCCCTATAGGCATCGTGCCCTGGAACTCAAGTAACTATCATCTTTTTGTGAATATTGAGCTCATTCAGAGCCCGCGCACAATCCCATACAATTTTGGATCTCATTTGCACTAAATCTTAAGCTTTAGCAATGCTTAGCTAACGGAGAAAATGATCATCGTTGTTTTATAGAGTGTAAATTCGGACTCCGGCTCCTTGTTCTATCTTAGAGCCGTCTGTGTGCCAGGTGAATATTATCTGTACAGGTAGACGTTTTTCCATTCTACCTTAACTTATATAATTATTCTACAATTTTGATTAAAGTGGAACTAGACTATGGCATTATTCACCTACTTTATAAGGAGAGACTTTGCCTCAAATTGTTGCAATTATGATGTCAATACAGCAGACTTGCCTTACAGTAAATTAGTCTGTCTGTAGGCGACCGATGATAAACTCAATATCATTTCCAACATAGCTGTAGGAGTTGTTCTTATAGCTCTCGTGACATCTAAACGTGTAAGTTTTTGCACTTAGTAATTGCTAATTCTTATTAGATTAGTTTTTGACTACCAATGTAACAGCGTTTATCATGGGTCTAATTACCTTTGTGTATAACCAAAGAGTCATCTTGGAACTAAGTATACAATTTTTCCTTACATTCGGCTAGACCTACCCAATGTAATGGTTGCTTTATTAGTAGTTTTTAGGATATGGGTGAGCCTTTAGTGAAATAGGACTCCTAGATACTTTATTCTGACAAACGACATTTTTACATTTTCTACTACTCGTGGCTGTAATCTTTGTAGCACTTTCCTTTTTGCCAAGGCCATCGTTTGTGACTTTTATTAATTTCCACTGCAGAAGTTATGTTGAAACGAATAGAATCAGCTCTAAGTTACTCTTCGTTTCGAGATCATTTTTGCAAAGCGGTCCCGTACAACTATTACTAAGTTGTCAGCGTATCTTAGGCAATGAAAACTTTTCTCGGATAATCTGTTGAGAATATTATCTACTATGATCGCCAACAAGATGAGCGACATCACACCTTCTTGCGAAGAACCTCTTCCTGCCTGGCTTCAATGGTGGTTTCGCCTGTGGGGGCCATTATTATCCTTTTTAGGTCAGCTCTTCTCCAACCGTCTAGCACAAGCACTACTCTTCTCTCTACCAGTGCCTCTACTATGGAGTTTGTAGTGACATTATTACATGCTCTCTCTATATTTATGCATATGACTACTGATATTGCATAGTTATAGACCAACTTTGAAAGTAGCCTATTTAAACCGTATAACGCCGAATCCATTGATTTTCGATTTGCATGGATATTTCTATTATTTAGATTCTGTTTTATTAGGAATTGCTTGTCTACCAATATCTCTCAAGCTTTTAACATGAAAGATGAGTGGCTAATTGGTATGCATGTCTTCTAGCTTATCTAATTTTATTTGGCCTTACGATGAGTTTAAATACAAAAACATATATGAACCTGTAAAAAGAAATGTTAGGAGAAATTTAAAATTTTTTAATAATCGAACTTGAATATAACACCAGAATATACATACAAAGGGTACTAGGAATGTTTTGCAATACGACGCAAAAATGAATCGTAGGAAGCTGCTTGTTGCTGCCTGTTGAGACATGTTCATACGTGCATAGTAGCCGGCGCGCCATGTCGATGGGCTCAGTTATTCATTAGCAGTGAGAGTGTAAAGTGCTTGCGATGGAATCGTGGTCACGAAATGAGATAAGGGCAGTTTTACGTTATAATTTCGTGCGTGGTTTAAATATAGATCAGTGCTTCGAAGAAATTACTCTTGCACTAGGTGATGTGTGTCCACATCGCACAACGATATTCAGGTGGTATAGAGAATTCCAAAGGGGAAATTTAACTGTGGAGGATGCTGAGAGGCCGGGAAGGCCACGAACATCAGTTATGGAGGAAAACGTTACTACTGTGATGAAAATGTTTGGCGAGGACAGGCGAGTGACCTACCAACACATAGAGGGTACATTAGGCCTAAATGCACCAGCAATTCGTTCGATTCTGCATGATCATTTGCTCGGTATGTGAACAACATCGTGACAGGTGACGAGACTTGGCTGTACTATTACGATCTGCCGACCTAAAGTTTGATTCTTTGATGATGAAGACACACCCGTAGTTATCAGAAAATCCCGATCTGTAAAGAAGAAAATGATAGCTGTATTTTTCAAATCGAGTGGAATTGTGGAACGCGTCGTTTTGGACACACAGCAAACAGCTAAGTGGTATACTGAACAGTGCCTGCCTAAAGTCATTGCATCTATGAAGAACCTGCGGCCAAAGTCAAGAATGGACACCTGGTTCCTCCATCACGATAATGCTCCAGCTCACCGCGCTTGCACCGAATATTTGACCACGACAGGATTGAAACTTCTTGAGCACCCTTCGTACAGTCCAGATCTTGCTCCCTGCTAATTTGCACTGTTCCCGCGTGTGAAAACGAAGTTAAAAGGGAGGCGGTTTTCCAGTTATGAGGACCTCTTGCGGGCTTGGAACAACGAGTATGCTTTACTCCCTAGTGAAACTTGGCAGAACTGGTTTAAAGATTGGTTTCGGAGGATGGAGAGGTGTATTGAGTGTAGAGGAAATTACTTTGAAAAAATTAATTAAACAAAGTTGTATTGCAAAACTTTCCTAGTACCCTTTGTACATGAAAACCGTATATATATATATATATATATATATATATATATATATTAAATAATATTTTTTTGTCTGTTTATTTTTAAAGTAAATTTATATGTTGAAAAAATGCAGTGTTTGTAATCTTAAAAGTGTCAGAATCAGACATTGAAACTCATATTATTTATTAACAATGTCAGTTTGTTAAAACTTTTTGAATCTACTCTTATAATTTCGTTTTATAGTTGTCGATTTTTTATATTCAATGTACATTTAAGTCATACTTTATGTATTTTATGATTTTATGAATACCTCTAGTTATTTCCTTCACAAATTGTTGCTTATGTTCCAGTAAAAATTGGTAATTTTAATTACCAAACTTTACTGGTTTGATTAATATTCTTTTCACCATATTATTTATTGTATACGTCCATATTCTTTATGTTTATTATACCGTTGGCTTTAATATCTCTTTCTTTTGTAGAATCATTAGGTAATTTGGACAACGGTCAATTAAAGAATGCAGTTACAGAGGTAGAAGGCATGTTGACTTCATTAATTGACAATGTCGAAAGTTCAAGAGCTAGTTCTACCCAACCAGTACGTAACCATAAACAAGAGACTGATCTCTATGAACATAAGTATAAATATTCTTAATTTTTTCTTCATTGCTTTAATAATTACGACTGAAATAGTATCATTTAATTAATAGATTATATTTTTTAAAATAAAGTATATGTCTACTAAACTTTATATATGAAATGAATTTTATAATTATTTTTAACAAAATTTATATATTATGTAAACTATTATTATGTGATGATTGAGTGATTTTTTATGTATCTATGTACCTAAGGTATGTTAACATTTCAGTAATAAATGATCAAAGATTTAGTATTAAGAATATATTTTATTAAATAATCCTGTACATGTCTCGTATTACATTAAATAATTATATATTTAAGAAATATGTCTATTCAAAGAGTAATTATATATATATATATATATATATATATATATATATATATATATTCTTTACATTATATTATTTGAATACAATGTATCTAAAAATAGGTGCTTTACAGTAATTAAAAAAGAAGATTTATAATATACAAAAACGTTGGTAGTTTTTTCAAGATGAAAAACAATATTTCAGCGTTTAGAAAAGTATTATTATTACTATAAATAATTATAAATTTATTTTCAATAACTACGATCGAATTTAAACTTACATCTTTTACATTCTGAACTATGATAATATTTAATACATACATGTTTATAATTATGTGACGTGGTTTTATTACTGAATGGTTGCCCCACTTTAGCTTTATTTTGAAATATATATCTAACCAGTCCAGACAGTATTAAAAATTGACAATAAAAATTTTATTTGGATAATTGCAGGGTTTAAAGTTTTTACGCTCTATATTACCCATATAATTGTATCATATATATATATATATATACACACAGTCATGTGCACGAAAATAGCAGGTCTAAATTAATACATGAGTTGCGTGCAAGAACATTTAAAATGGACAATTCTGATGCATCTATAAATAAGTTATTTAAAATCACTGAATATTATGGTTTCCGGTAAAGTACCGATTTTGAGAAGGAATTATTGAGTTTTCTAGCCATGCGCTGTTATTTGCCTGTGCATTAAAATAGCAGTACCATACCTTGCGACACTAAATGCAGACGTATAAAGTTCTGTTTGTTGCAGAACAATTCAACAATTTTTGTACGACAAAGCAAAAGCTATAAATGTATACAAAAGATGTTCCCATGTTTTGCGAAAATGATTGCAAATGCTAAAAACTGGAGAAAAGTAAAAGAAAATGTGGTGGAAAAAGGAAAACTAGCCCTAGAGAAGATAGAAACATTATAACTCGTGCAAAGAAGACACCGTTCAAAAGTTAAACTGTAATTAAGAGTGAGTTACGCCTTTGTACAAGCACCTCTACTATTAGATGAAGATTGATTCAAGGAAAGTTGCGTGCAAGGTTTTGGAAGGTACCATTATTAAATAAAAGCCAAATACAAAGTAGATTGTCGTTTGCTCGTGAACACGTAGAATCGAATATAATTTTATTTAACTCCGATGCATACAGCATTATAACTCCATTACACCAAAAAGAGTAAAATTCGGAGGCTTAAGTATCATGGTGTGGGAATGTTTTTCGTGGTATGACATAGGTTCTTTACACAGAATAGAATGCATAATGAATGCTAATGTCTATGTGAACATCTTACAAACTGTGCTTCTACTATATGCAGAGGAAGAAATGCCACTAAGATGGTTGTATATGCAAGATAACGATCCGAAGCATGTTTTTCCTAAAACGAAAACATGGTTTCGAAATAATAACGTTCGTGTTTAGGGTTAGCCGGCGCAATCGCCAGATTTAAACCTCATTGGAAGAAACTGTATATGCTGCTATGCCGCAAAATATTGACGATTTGTGGAGAATATGCCAAGCTGAATGGCAATCAATTTCATAACTGGAAACTGATGAACTCGTTGCCCCACGGGTGTCAAGAAATAATAAACAATGGACGTCAAGCAACAAAATATTAAGTGTTTCAATCCAATTAACTAAGTAAAATGACATTTGGCTAGTATTTCGGCATGACTGCTTTTTTAATGCACAATTATTTTGTTTGTCCTAGAATATATACAGTTTTATTTACCCTTTGGTATTAAGAAACCTATTTATTTGTTGTTACAGGCATGTAACATGTCAAAATATAGAGTTCAATAAACTTGAATTTCTTTTATTTAACATATAAATTGGTGTTTTAGCAAATTTAAGACAACTGCTATTTTTGTCCACAACATGATGTATGTGTGTGTTTATTGTAATTATGATCAAAGATATAACATGTATTTTTAAAATAATAAATGTATATTTTTTATTAAATATATTGCACGAGTGTTTTATATCCACTATTAAAATTTAATCAAATTTTTATATCAAATATCAAATGTAGTTTTCATTTGTTGTTCCAATGAAAATTTAATATGATGAATACAATGGGTTATTATTTCTGTTAGTAGTAAAGTTTATTTTCTAGTAATGTCTATGACTTCAAGGACAAGATTTATATTGTGTAATTTTAACAGTGACACCCTTTTTTGTGTGAATTAAAAAAATGTGCATTTATTTCTCACTTATTAATTTGAAATTTGATTAGAACTTTGACTGAATTTATACATATTAGATTTATATGACTGTATTTAAAATTCTTATAACAACAATTTATTCAAGAAGAATATTCTTATCATTGTATGTATTACATGCATACCACTTCGACGTTTAAATAATATTTGTCGCCATAAACCAATAGGAGATAATTTAACTATTAAGAGCGCCTCTTTTCTGTACAAATTTCCTGTAAATATCCTACTGCCAATTTTTCCTATCTCATGGACTCTATAAGTGCATTTTTTTCTAATACATCTTGCAAAATGTATGAATTGTAACAAGCGTTGAAATAAATTTTGTTAATATAAATCATACTCTATCGTACCGTATGTTTTCACTTCTATTTTGTTAGTAATATAGTAATAAATATTTTTAAAGCTGTTTTCACATTTATCATTTTTTGAGTCATATCATAAAAATTAGTCGTCGATTTACTTTGTGTGTCAATAAATTAACGATATTAAAACATGTTCCATTATTCTCAATATTATCCTCGATTTCTTTAGTATTTTCTAGGAACATTTTGTACTTGTTACTGTATAGTCACTAATATCAATTTATCTAAAATGTTTACTTTAAATAAAGATGTGCAGAAAAAACCCATCAAAACACTAAACAGAGAATATTTATAAAAAACGACCAAAGCTAGTAACTTGTCTATGTATCAATTGTTATAGCTTATTTAAAAAATAGAAAACAGTGTTTGTGAATTGGACCCTAAATTGCATGCAATGTACGTGTCAGTCTACACTTATTCCATATTGACTTTAAAAAAATCCAGAACACTAAATCATATCCTTGATTCGTTTTATTTAAAAGTATGTATAATTACTGTTTCGATTTTATTGTGCCATTGCACTGGACATAACCAAAATTGTAAAGCCAACTGTCAGCAGATACATAAATAATGTTAAGTTGTAGGCAACCCAATAAAATATTTAAATAAGAACTTAATTTAGTAATAAAATCGACCCATTTAAATTGAAATATGTTAAACAGAATGCGATCTTAAAGAAATCAAAGAGTTATTGACCTTGTTAAACGATTTATTAATCAAAGTAAAATGGATTTTGACCAGAATCAATTATATTCCATAGTCATATTCCAGTAATGGTGAATTTATTTATGACTTTAAGATGGGACAATCACTGATAGAAAGAATGAATATTAAATTTTGTTTATAAGCTCAGTATTCTAAAAGTAATAGCGATCTACTCTTAATTATATAACAGCATAGATACTAAAACATATTAGATAAAGATTTTGGAAGAAAAATTTTCATAAATAACGAATCAACCAGTAAATTTAATATTCAGATAAGCTTGTATTTATTGTTCAAATTACAAGAAAGGAGTTGTGTAAATTCGAAACATTTAAAGGAAGCCGCCTCTAACACAACGAGACCTTATATTTGTTACATATTTCACTAACTAATTGAATTAATTCAACTAGTTTTACAATTTAAAAGTTACATTCAAGCTTGATTCTAAAATTACAGCAATTCATGGTGTTTCAAAGATTAAGAAATTCGTTAATAAATTTAATTCCTATACTGTCTGCATCTACTTGATTTCTTTTTCTCATCCGTTAAAGCATGTATTATATATGCACTTTAGCTGTTTTTGTAATACAAATGACATTTTTATGTCCCTCAAATGTGTGAGTGTGTCCATATATTTTTCTTATAGTGCTTTATTATTAGCTTTCATATCGAAATAAACAATATCAAAGTTAGCTTCTACTTTACAAGCAATACTATATAATAATTTCTTTAATATTCATTTAGATGTATTTTCCTTTGAGAATAGGTTCAATGCCAAATTTATTTAAACGCTTGCTCATATTTTGTATATTAATTTATATTGGCTTATATATATATTCCTAAATTACTTGCAATAATGTAAACAATTCAGAGTATTTAAAAAATATTTTTATATTTTCATTAAGAAACTAGCTTTGAAGAATATATTTTTGTTATAATTATTGTTCTTTTTTCTTACTGCTAACCGATATTCTAATTTTCAGAAGCCAGATGTACAGACTTATTCTTAAATTTAATACCTAATTAAAAATAAAATAAAAGAGCAGGTTACTATCTCATGAAGAAAAGGGCGCAGTCAGTGTTACTTAGAAAACTGATGAAAACACATTTTTTAATATACCAGGTTTTATTTCAGTTTTATTTTACTTTGATTATGACAATATTTTTGTGTTGTCATTATAAAAGCTCTAATATTGTAATGACGATGAGATGAAGAATAAATGTTTGCCATCATATCTTGTATGAGTTGGAAGGAATGTGTGTTGAAATTGCAACAAAAAATATTCGAAACATGAATTTGAAATGTGTTATTGCTGTTCAAAAGTTAAAACAACGGTATGTATGAAATAGAGATTTTATCCTTTGAAAATAACGTTATGCCTGCCTTAATGGAAAAAAAATAAGAATTATAATGGAAAAGATTACTGACAGACTTAATATTAACAGACTTTTTGTCGATATTTATATTTGCCATATAAGGAAATATAAGCTCGAAGCCTTAGTACCTGTCACATTCTTTGAAGGAGTAAAATTGGACGGCTTCTAAGCTATAGGTCATTGAAGTGGTCTTTTGGATCAAGTTATAACAGACAACAAATAATTTTCTTCGAACTTTGTTCACCTGATAAAAATTACACGGACAAGTAGTGTGAGCAGCCAGTTCAGTTTTATTGGTACACCAATCAAACTAAATACAGAAATTTACGCAAAATACCTTGTTTTGGCCACTTGAATAGGCGTTATCTTCCATCATGAAAACTACAGGCCGCGTGTTGCTCAACAGACGCTGAAGAAAATTGGTACATCTTCGGCATCCACCATATTTCCAAAACCTTTTTTTTTTCGAATTTTTATCTGTCCCAGTGTAAGAATAGTTTGAATAGCAATAACTTTAGTTCCATGTAAGCCATTGATAACTACTTCACGACCTTCTCCGAAGATAAATCAACATTTTTTATGAAAAACAAGCCTCCATTTCGTGGATGGTTGCAAGGCTTATGCAAAATAAAAGCGAGTATATTATTGATTAATAAAAACCGCACATGTGTTATTTTCAAATGAACTATTTTTTACAATTATGAAATATAAGATATTTGTATTGGGTCGATCCAATCTTTACTTAATGTAAATTTATATTTATTATTATTAATTAAAGCTTAATAACTTTGATGCGTATTTACTTATAATTTTTATTGTTATAAAGGACGATTATTTCATCACCAAAACATCTACTGTTATGTAAAAAAGATATCAAGATTTTACTATATATCTATCTATATGTTGTTCGTTTGATTCTTTTATTTTGTATTTAGTTTTACAACTTTTGAAATGTCTATCTTAATACTGTGATGCTTCTTTTTACAACATTTAAAAGGTATTGTATTAAGTTTCCTATTGTTTTTATTGAAATTTCTCTTTTTTGATTGAGTTTTGGCTTCACATCCCTTCCTCATTTAAGATTTTCAGATTTTATTTTAGTTATATTATTACCATTTTTGTTTTAAAGTTTTAATAATACCAAGTTAAGTAATTTGGTAAATATGACAATATCTTATGGTACTTAACCTCTTGGACTGACAATTAATTGGTATGCGCATGTGACTAAACCATTCAAAGCAATTTTCAGGAACAAAGCATTTGATCAAAGTTTAAATTAAAGTGACTTCATAGTGTGCGCATTGGTGTATATAATGCGTATAAGTTTAGATAAAATTAACATAACAAAACTAATTGATTAACAGTTTTATTCAGAGTAATATTAATTTTAATTGACAATTTTTTATAGTGGTAATTTTCGAAACAACCTGAAATGAGCAATGCAAAGAGATATTGTTTATATGTATAAATTTTGTAGGTGAAACGTATCTTGAAAAATGTCTCCATTGCTTTGGTCCCAGACATAATAGCATCCGACAGTCAGTAAATTAAATTTTATTTTATTGTGATTTGTACTAATTTTAAGTACTATTCAATGAACCCAGTCATGATAGTTTTCGTATACGCTATGAATGTTGAAAATCATCAACATCTTTTTATGATAGAACATCTATTTTCATTGTGTTAAAACAACTTGATAACAATGTGAAAGCTGTTGTTATTTAAAATTATAAGAAAATTTGGTAAATATTTCTAATACTGAATGTCACAAAAGTTTTTATGCACAAAACAATAATTTTTTTTCTAAAATAAATCACAAATGTTTAATGTATTGTTGAGTCCACATTAGATTCTTTTATGGCTGTCTATAGTCTTTTGGGGATGTATTTACTTTTTCTATTAGGTGCGCAACTAAGTTCTCGCTGTTTTTTTATGAAAATGCAACTTTATTGTGAAAAAATATATACAAATGAATCATTCAATATATTGCCCATCGCTAGCGACAACTTTTTCCCATCTTTCTGGCAGAGCTCGAATACCGTCCCGGTAGAAGTGTTCGTCTTTTGAGGCTATCCACGAATCAAGCCATTTTGAGATGTCTTCCTATGAGCGGAACTGCTGATTAGCCAGACCATATGCCATCGAACGGAACAAGTAATAATCGGACGGCACAATATCTGGAGAATATGGCGGGTGGGGTAGAACCTCCCATTTGAGCGTTTCTAAGTAGGTTTTAACGGGTTTGGCAACGTGAGGCCGAGCGTTGTCATGCTGCAGAATCACTTTTTCGTGCCTCCGCTCGTATTGTGGCCGCTTTTCGCGCAGTGCTCGGCTCAATCGCATCAATTGAGTTCGATACCGTTCCCCAGTGATGGTTTCGTTCGGTTTCAACAGCTCATAATAAATAACACCGCCCTGGTCCCACCAAATACACAGCAAAATCTTCGCAGCGTGAATATTCGGCCGAACCGACGACGTAGAAGAATGACCGGGCAGTCCCCATGATTTTGTTCTCTTTGGGTTGCTGTAATGAATCCATTTTTCATCACCTGTAACGATGCGATGAAGAAAACTCGTCCATTTTTGCCGCTGGAGCAGTTGTTCACAGGCGAAAAAACGACGCTCAACGTCTCTTGGCTTCAAATCATAAGGAACCCAAGTTCCTTGTTTTTGAATCATTCCCAACGCATGCAATCGCTGGGAAATGGCTTGGCGGGTAACTCCTAATGCTGAAGCAAACTCTTTTTGCGTTTGGCACGGATCCTCATCGAGCAATGCCTCCAATTCAGCGTCTTCGAAGGTTTTTGATCTTCCTTCACGCGAACGGTCGTCAACATCGAAATCACCGTCTTTGAAGCGACGGAACCAATCACAGCACGTCGTTTCACTTAGAGCAGCATCTCCGCATACTTTTTGGAGTTCTCGATGCGCTTCAGCCGCCGTTTTGTTCGAGTGAAAGAAGAAAAGCAACACTTCCCGCAAATGACGACTATTTGGCACAAAATCAGACATTTTCACA
Source organism: Dermolepida albohirtum (assembly GCA_031893035.1). Lineage (NCBI taxonomy): Eukaryota > Metazoa > Arthropoda > Insecta > Coleoptera > Scarabaeidae > Dermolepida > Dermolepida albohirtum. The sequence continues at coordinate 79,776 of JAVIWB010000019.1, read as the reverse complement.
CAACTAGAAGTATATGACGCAAAAACAAAATCGCTAATGTGTCAAAGCGGTTTGTTCACCATATGTCTAAGCTTGGTTCATGACGTTTTGGTTATGTCACAATCGACCAGCACACTACTGGAGCCATCTCTTGAAAAACAGCGAGAACTTAGTTGCGTACCTAATATAAAAATAGCAAAGATATTTTGCCGTGATTCCAGTAGTGTTTTCTTCGACGATTTCTTATTGGTCTTGTGGTTTCCGAGATACTCCTTCACGTATTCAATTTGATTAAATCTAGCGACTGAAGTGGTAAGACTACATTATAAAGTAATCCTTATACAGCTTTACATATATTCCCAATCTTGATTCTTCTGGAAGATATATTCACCTCCCAACAATTATTTTTTACATCTATCCAAATATTGTTTTAGGATATCTAAGTATACCTATCGATCCATAGTTTGTTTAATAAATATCCACTTCAGTCGTGTCCATAAATCCAGACAGCATCGTTGTTCTGCTTCTATTCTTTATACTAGATAATTATTATCATTATAATGAAAGCTTTTTTTACGTGGTGCTCTGCCATTATATCTGGCTTTTCTTAAAATACTATTTAAGGTTTGTGAATGCACTTTCTTTTTAGTATTCAATTCTACTGGCAAGGTAATCCATGGACTTAAACATGTCGCGCTTGTAATAGTTCTCTGATCATATCCATTTAGAACCTTTGGACGCCTATTTCTTGGAGCAGTTTCAAGAGTTCTGAATATTTTAAATTTTTTTATTACACTCTGCATTGTAGAATGCACTTTACTAAAGAATTTGGTCATTTAGATTTCTGAACTTTATGTAATTTTATTTCTAACTAGCGATAAAAAGAATTTATAGAATTCCTTGCGAATTTGTATTTTACAGTGAAGAAATTCGTCGTAAATTGATGTGAAATCTTTTGTGATATTCGATATTTACCAAATTTTGTTGTAGTTTTAAGTAATACACATACATATTGTTGTTAGACTTTTAACGTTGTTAAATTGAAATAAATACTATCATAATCGGATGTCCATATTTGATGATTTTTAACATACCCAGGATGTACGAAAGCTATTGTGACTTACTATATATAAAATTAATAAATTATTTTACAAACACCACTTTTATGCATACAACATAGTGGAGTAACTCCTCTTACCTGAATCGAGAAGATCTTTTACAATACAAATATAACTTACTGACGGAATTGCGAACTTATTTTAAATAGCAAATATCATACTACGTGCCTTACATGCAAAAAATTTGGTCTAGATAATATTCGTGTACAGCACAACATATCAGTCTAAGTAATTAATATAAAGTAGTACTCTGTACAATTTGTTGTCAAAAATGCAAATACAAACTTAAACAATATGCGAAATATACGTGTTTCAAAGAGAATATAGGTATTACAAAGTATTATTTTGTCCAAACTATCGATCGCTGCGCCTCGACCCGCCTATTGGAGAAACGAATACATAGTCTAATTTACTTAATAGCCGCTAGATGTCAGTTGTCTTCTGTTTTTCTTGGTAATCGTCATATGTTTAAAATGGCTACTCCGCAGCAGAAATCATTTTGTGTTCTCGACTTTGCGAAGTGCAATTCCGTGATTACAGTGCAAAGATGTTTCAGGTTGAGCTACCAAATTGATCCTCCGAATGGGTGGAACATTCGCAGATGGTATCGACAGTTTGTAGATACAGGATGTGTATGAAAAGGAAAGAGTCCGGGCCGCCCTCGTTCTTCTGAAGAAAATGTAGCACGAATTCAAACTGCTTTCCAATGTAATCCTTCAAAATCAACTCGTCGTGTCAGTCGGAAGTAACAACTACCTACAACAACAATTTGGCGTGTTTTGAGACGCTGGTTGGTTATGAAGCCGTACAAGTTACAGTTGTTACAAGCTCTGCGTCCTGACGACAAACGGAAACGTCTGACATTTTGTAACGAGATTCATGATGCTATTGACAATGATGAAGCGACTTTCCATGTTAGTATTCTGCTAAACAAACACAATGTTCGAATTTGGGATCTACAGAACCCACATGCAGCCATTGAACATGTACGAGATTCGCCTAAAATCAATGTGTTTTGTGCGATATCCCGATCATCTGTTTACGGCCCATTCTTCTTTGATGGAAACACGGTTAACGGTCAGCAGTATCTCGCTATGTTACAAAACTAGTTGTTTCCGAGGCTGCACGAAGACAACTTCATTTTTCAACAAGACGGGGCACCCCCTCACTGGAGTCGCCAAGTGTGTGAATATCGAATGAAACTCTACCGAACCGTTGGATTGGTCGTCAAGGAGCTGGCGACTTAGCATGTCTCAGCTGGGCTCCACGGTCACCGGATTTGACACCCTGTGACTTCTTCCTGTGGGGTTTTGTTAAAGACAACGTTCCACCACTCCCACAGAACCTGGAAGAGTTGAAGAACCGGATCCGTACTGACACAACATAAGTGACGAAGGACATGCTTGCCCGAGTATGGGAGAAATTTGAGTATCGATGTGATATTGTCCGTGTCGCTGATGGAGGACATATTGAACATCTGTAATCTGAACTTGAGAGGTTCGTAAATATGTGTGTAAAGTTTCATATTCGTGTGACTCAAAGTTTAATAAATATATGCATTCGAAATACGTATATTCTCTTTGAAACATCCTGTATATTCAGAATAAAAGGAATTGTTCATGAAAGATTTAAAATGATTTATGCAAGGTTTTTCTTGGCGTTAATATTCAAGTAAATAAATTGAAAATATCAAATAAGAAATTAGAGTTATTACTTGTCTTAACAATACGATAAATAAAATATGTTCAAAATTTGATAAGAATTATATAAAATAATAAATATTTATACTTAAAAAGCAATGAAATAAAAAAAACTATTAAAATAAATATATTTTATTTAATATAAAATCATGAAAATACATTATTATAATTACAACTTTAACAATCATTTGTTGTCGCAGATTTACCTGGAATCGATAAAATAATTAAACAAGAGCGATATATGTGCGATTCATTTTAAAAATATTTTTTATAATATAATATAATAATAATATTATATTAAATAAAATTAAAGAAATATGTATACAATATATGATATATAGTTTTTATACAGTTATATAAAAATATATTAAATTTCATTTTTATGTATATATAAGTACATTTAACCATTATTGCACAATAGTAACAAAATTAATAACATAACCAGAAATTTGCGATGTTAATTCGATGATAAAGATTATTTTCACATTGTACCATATTTTTCATTATTCTTGTTGAAATGGCGAGTTCAATACTAAACTTTCGTAAAATATAATTTTTAGTGTAAAAGTTAACTGACCAGACATTAGAATATATTTAAAGAAGCGCAAAATATGATATAATAAATAATTCGTGTTAATATACAACCTGTTTAGGGTTTATTATTCACATGGATAATCACAAAGTGAGTGAAATATTTGTTAGACTAAATATGTGAGCACCAATTAATGTATTGTAAAATTAGAAAAACATTTATTATTGAATTGTGTGTGTATTTGTAATGGAATGTTGAATTTATCTTTGGAAAGGTGAAAGTTTAAATTACTTTCTATTTTATATGCTTTTCCTTGTCTAATATGTGAATGGTATTAAACAACATTTTCTAATGGAGAATTTTTAGCCGGAAAATAAATTTAAAAATGAAAGTTAGAAACATAAGTTTTCTTTATTTTTACTTATACTCGTTATTTTGTCTCAAAGGTATGTAGAACAGTTTCTTTTAATACTAATACTAATATTAAGATAGTACTTAAATTAGTTTTGAGAATCTTAAGCAGAATAATTAGTGATTTTGGGCTATTTTAATGAATTTTAAGTTAGCATGATTATATTTCTCAAATCTACTCTGACTCGAATAAGATTTTATTTAATTTAGTATTCGAATATTCATGAATAAATATACAGTTGATAGCAAAATTTTCCGGCCAGTTTTTTATTATTTATGACAGAATGAAACAATGTAATATGATGCATGTAACTGTTTCAAATATATTTTCGGAATATACACATTCCAAATTCAATATAATTACAAATAAATGATAATAATAATAAAACGTTTCTTGCATTCAAAAATATCACATTAGTTATTGGATAAACTTGAAGTAGTATGCTATCTGCTTCCGGACTGGAACCGCGTCACTTGTAGGTATATATGCCGACATTTCGTACCCATTTGTATGGGACATCTTCAGGGCTCAACTACTGCACTGAAACTAGTGTAAGTCGATAGTGGACGGGTTTATATATGGGTAATAGGTCATGGGTCAATGGAGCGTTACGGTTGCGGTTGGCTAGTTCGTACCCATACAAATGGGTACGAAACGTTGGTAGATATACAAGTGACAGTTCCAGCCCGGAAATCCAGAAGCAGATAGCATGGACCACGACCGCGGAAGTCTACGTACCAGATTGAAGTAGTAATTAATTATCCATTTCTTGATGAATGAAAGAAAGTCGGAGGTTCGTTAATATTTTATAACCACACCCTTGGACTCAACTACAGCGGCACACCACTCTTTTGTCATATGTTCTACTAAGATATCCGTGTATATTTCAGCGTCCATGAAGTCTTTGAATTTGACGATGATATCAGACTATGAAAAAATACCCCTGTGTAAGATATTTTCTCCACCATGGTTTAATGCTTTTGTCGAGCATCGTATCTTGTGCGTGTTGGTTATCGTACATACTGTCTCCCATCATTTCCGAATAAATTTATTTTAATTTAATCGAAAAATAGCACTTCCAATTCTTAGTAGTCCAGTGCTGCAAATTTCAGTCTTGCATTTTTATTTTTTTGTAGTGACAAGTTGTTTTTTAACGAATAGTATCATTAACGATTTACGTGCACGTCCATGGTAAAAAACAAAATGTAGAAATAAGAAAGTGTGTGTACTTAAAATACCTTTCTATTTGACGCACAAGAACTACTTCTGAAAACAATCTTTTCATTCAAATTTTTCTAAATTTTTAGTAAACATGCTCGATGTATTGCTAGTAGATGACTGAATGCATTACTTGACCAGTGTAGTGGATTATAGCTAGGCTAGCTGGGTTTGAAAGGTTGACTGGATATTTTTGAATACTAACTCGATATTATTATTGTTACAATTTATCGTAACTAGTTATCGTGAATTTAATAATTGCATACTTTGAAAAACTAAAAGAGCTTATACTGTCACATTTCCTTTAATTTTTAACTCGTTTTTTGATCAAATAATTTAGAAGAAACTCTGGCAGGACAATTTTACAAGCAACAGTAGTTACAGAAAGTATATCCACCACAGGCTCAGAGGGTATGACAGGATATGGTTTGTTATGGCAAAGTGCTTTTTCAGTGAGTAAGAAAGAGCAGGCATAATTGAATTGTATGTGGGGTTACATGAAGATTCTTAGTGCTCGACCAGTTCTTGAGAACAATAAAAATTTTTTTAAAATCAGTGCAGCGCACGTAAAACGTAAAAGCTATTTTTTCTCTGTACGCTCCCGAAACACCAAAATGTAATGAAAAGTGACTATGGAATATATAAGAGTCGCAAGAGATTTCTTAACAAATGATTTGATTATTATTTGGAAATGAATAGAATGATTTTCTTCGCAGCTTAAAAGAAATGTAAATTGTTGTTCTTTTTAATTTCGCGTATCTCGCATTCAGTAATCGATATTAATCTGTATGGTAGGTAATTTTGATGGAGCCTTTGGTTGATTAACTTAATCACTTAAGGTTGATATATAACCATTTTCCACATTAATTTTCGTATTCTGTATATATTATTATATTCTGTATTTCCACAACAAAGTTGTCAGCACACAATAGTATGCGTTTTGGCTTTCGACGGCACAGATCGTGTATGGAATTCGTTTTCGTGCGGGTGTTTGCCGTAGTTTTCGAGGTGCGATACTGTTCAATTATCTACTGATGATGACAACTTAGTTGTCGAAATATGTATACAGAATACGCAACCTTAAGTGATTAAATTAATCTATATATAATCATGTAACTACATTACAAATTTTTATCATACCTATTTTAAATAACTGCATTTAATTTTCTAAGTATCGGAATACGCCTCCTTTATATTTTTTGTTAAAATGTAATAAAATTATAGATATTCATTTATATATAGACAAGGAACTAAGCATCACCACTTAAAATAAATTTTAGTGTTAATTTGTGTTGATATTTTTTTTCTTTTATTAATTGGTTTTGTACTTTTGTTGGCAATCTATTCGATAAGTGTGGATTTAATTTTACAGTTTTGGCTCAGGACAATCAACACAAATAAATTTAAACTTCCATATTCAGAAAACAATGAATATCTTCAATTACGCTTTGATGAATTTATTAAATATTTGCAACAGTGCGTCAGCAAATGTTTTTCTCCGGTAGAATCATGAATAGCACTCATTTCTCTGGTATAAATGTCAAGACCATATTGACCTTCCTCTGGAAAACTGATGTTAAATGTAACTATATCATCGGATACATTATGTGAAACAAATTTCGACAAGCGTTTTTCTTCCACGCCATTTTTGTGTAAGGTGGCCATAAAGTCAGTCAAAGAACGGGACATACGGAATTGAATTTCCAGTTCTCTTCCAGCGAATACCAAGGCATCCTTAATGATAATAAAAGAAAAAAGAAATATATCAAGTATCACTTATGATTAGTTAATACTAGAGGCAATTTATTTGGGTAAAGAAATTGCCTGATTGTTAATGTAAAATTTTTAATCAGTCGGGAACACAAAATTGTGCGTGTTGCAATTAGATACAAGTTAAAAAAATAATTTGTGTTTATAGAAAAATTGAGTATATTTAGTTTTTCCTAATGTGTTTAGTTCTATACATCGAGTGTTTATTATTGCTACAGTTTTTTTTTTCAATAGTTATTTCTATCATCCTAAGAAGGTCGTCCAAAAAGTAAAGAGCGTTTAGGTGTTATTCAATTAAATCAAAAGATGTCACAACAAAATTTTATTCAGACTTATTCTTACTTTTCAACATAGTGGCCATTATTAGAGAGACGCTATAAGTTGTCGCTGTCGTATTAATTTGCTGCCAAAATGTTCATTACACTTTTACTATGAACTTGTTTGATTTGCCTATAAATCGAACGTTTTACGGACATTCGAGCGAGATTTTCTATAGTCGCTACGATTTAAAAAAATTGTTAACAACACAAACGTGACCGCATCAAGAAGAAATGGCTCAAATTGAGTTAGGGAGGGTAGTTAACCGGTATATAGTCGAAGTGGTAGCGATCGTTTTTTACTTTCTGGACTATGCTGGTATCCTTTTACATCTTCTGTTTCTTCATTATAAAATCATACTCAATAATTTACTTTGAATGTTACATTAAAATTATAAATTGTCCTTACAATCATAATTTACGTCAAATGCCGTAAATATATTCTTTTTGAAATCTTATTTCAATTACACTTATATTTTAATGTTCCAGACTGAAAGTTAAACATAACTAGCTTATTGAAGCACAAGCATTGAAAATTTCATAATGAGAGAAATGTATCGTAGAGGTTTATATCTGATTTGGCAATTTTTATTCAGCATAAAGATATATACTTTTTCCTAGTACATTTTGAATCAAATATTTTTAGGACAAAAATTCTACTGCTTGACGAAGCTAACTGTTCTAATTAAAGAGCACATGTAAAAATTCAATTATTAAAGTAACCAATATCCGAATATTAAACGAATACATTTTTACTAAAAATTAAGGATAGATTCAAATATATTTATAAATTAAAATTCAATTTTGAAAAATATGCAATATATAAATAAACCTATTACAGTAAAATATTACCTGGTGAGTTATTGGAACAAGGCCAAATAATCGCGTTGCTTTTGTAGGTCCCCATTCTCCACTAGCACAGTCCGGAAGTGGCACCATGACTGTTTGTAAATCCTCACAACATATTTTAAATTTACATACACTTTTAAATTTCATTGGTTCTCCAGTCAGGTATTCTTTTGGCGTGACAGCATTAGCGAATATATCCAAAAGGAAAGCACCACTACATGGGGCATGCACCCTAAATGCTACCATATTTCCAACTACAGACTGAAATGAGCAATTCAAAACTTATAAGTTAAAAGATGTTATTCATATTCTATAAGAAAAATTCACGAATTGTTGTCTCCAACACAGAAGGAAACAATCTGTATGTTTGAAATAATTTTATTCTTCAATTTGAATTTTTTTCCGGTCCCGTCAGTCATTTATTCACAACAGCGTTGTTAGAAAAATAGGTTTCAGTAAATTATAAATAATCGTTGAGGCCATATCCGCAGAGTAGGACGTTCCTCAAAAATTTCGATACTATTGCAAGATAACAGTGTGCTCGTATAGTTAATATAACAAAAAGAGAAACACTGGAAACAAGTGATCGGAGATTTTTCTGAAATTCTCGAGTCCCTATGTCGCCGTTCTATACATCGTACTTTTGATTTTGGATCAAAGTAAAAGATATCGCAAATCTTTTTCAGTTCAATGTCAATTATCCCCAAATTTGTCTTAGTGCAGGATGGGGTTTTAATTAGTTATTAATATTCTAAACAGCTGATAAACAGACTTACACCGCTTACTGAAAAGCCACGTGCTTCTACTTTAAATTTCATTGTAATTATTAAATTATTAATGACCATCGTATGGATCAAATCAAGATTTTATTTGATCACAAGTGTGAGTATTTAGAAAACTTTTTCGAATTTAAAGACAATTTTTAAATACTTGACTTGAAGTGACAAAATCATTTAATTTTTAATCGTAATAGTATGACTGGAGTCATATTATTACGAATTATTAGGCCATAACTCATTTCGACTTTTTAAATTTTTCATTAATGCAAACACTACAAAATGAATAATAAATAAAACAAGTTAGACAGTTGAAAATTTCAGTGCGTTAATACAATATAAATATCACAGATAGTTTTCATTTATCTGTCAAAATTTAGAGGTAATAATTCGTGAACATTCCTTGTAGCAACGTTGGTGAGTATTTACCTGCATAACGAAGCGTTTTAATGAGACACTTTCAAAACTATCTCCATCACTGTCGTAGAATTTAAGATTGTAGTGGAAAATTAGACTTCCTTGCATGTGAGTAGGCATTGCTATTCGTACAGTTGCGGCTCCTGTAATATTTGATTTTGTTCCATAAATACTAATATATAAAAAAGAATTGCAATTTATTAGAACCAGCAAATACATATTTTGTAATCTGCATCTTAGATTTACACAATTTTAGAAATGATTAAAAATAATTTTTAACTTAGATCAATTATTCCGAAAAATTGTCACATACTACTCAAGAAATTACGTGAAACATCCTTTGGTCGTTTCATGTAACGATTCTTGTTTTTTTGTCCCATTTCATGTTTAAGGCTATGAAATAGACATTCTTATTTCACAAAACTATATGCAGAAATTTATAGACGCTTCTTTATTTACTCTACTCGAGTATGCATGCGTTTCAAATATCCACAAAAGTAGCGTTATTATATATTCATTGCATAAGAAATCATGTTGACTTCCTTTAATTCTTTTCAATTCTAAAAATCAGTGGAGGAATTTATTGAAGCAAAGCCATTTTTACTTCTAGCTTGAATTAATTTCTAGATTTATTGTAGTATTTATTTCTAATTAATGCATTTATTTATAAAAAATTATAATATAACTGCACAAATTAGCCAGCGAAATAATATACTTTATAATAATAGCTATAAATTATCTCAAGGTGATATAACGATTGTACGAGGGTAGCCGTTTATATTTCGGGAACTGGCAACACAGCAGATTTTATGTCAGTGAAAAAATGGAATTAACTCGCGAACATTTTCGTGCAATTTTTCATAACTTTCGGCGTGGATTATCTCAGCAAGAATGCATCGACGAGCTGAATTCTTTATATGGTGATGAAGCACCATCGAAAACTCCAGTATGTCGTTGGTATAGTGAATTCAAACTTGGACGGCATTCTTTGGAGCATGAATTTCGTGAAGGTCATCCCACAAATGTTGTTGTGTCGGAAAACATTAATGCAGAGTCTGAATTGATAATGTAAGACCGTCATGTGACATACCGTGATATCAAGGCATCTCTAGGTATTAATAACACCAGCGTGCATAAGATCCTGTATGAACACTTAGCCGTTAAGAAGCTATGTTCACCTTGGATACCAAATAATTTTATAATCGCTCAAAAAAGGACTCGCGTAGATTGGTGCCAAGAAATGCACAAAAAATACAATGGCGGTGCTTCAAAGAACATTTATAAAGTCGTCACAGGTGATGAATTTTGGATTTGTACGTGTGAGCCCGATAATGAATAGCAGTCGACTGTGTGGGTATTCCAAGATGAGCCAAAACCAACAAAAGTTGTTCGCGCTCAAAGCACGTCAAAACAAATGGTTTTCCTCTATAATGCAACCAGCAGAAAACGTTATAAGTTACTTTATCAGCTATTTAGTTGTATAGCTAGTATTTTACCGTTGCCGGTATACGACGGTCCTGTTGGACACTGCTATTATGATAACACTTTCGTTACTGCTAATACTTTGTCATTATTCATTTCTATTTAGCCAGCAAGTGCAAAGACGATCATTTAATATTACAAAACAAACTAAATTAAATAATAAAATTATGCTATCAAATATTAATGTTCTAGTTTAATATGCCTTTAACGTACAAATTTGTACAAATTTCTGCAGTCCATTTGGCTATCACGTCAATGAATTCTAAACCAGTTTGCCCTTTAATTCGGAATAGCAATGTGTCTTTCCTCTATACTATTTGATTTTGTTGAAGAACAGAGCCAACGCTTAACAATTCAGAAATATCACTAACTATAAAATAATATTCTACAGTTTGTTTTGTAGAAAGAGAATATGGTAGCACTAGTTGTAACAGTAGATCAAGCGTAAATTATTTGAAATTTCAACTGCATAATTTACTTGTTCTGTGTATTGAATATTTACGTACAAATCACTTAGATTAGAGTGTGTTTTAAAAAACAAATACTTTCTTTATGGTAATGATGTTTCCAGTAAGTTTGCAGTAATAACGATAATAATAATCCATGGCTTCACATTCCCTAACGACTAAATGTCAATTATAAGAGACAATAGTATCACCGTGTTCGTGATGTTACTTATTAAGATCTTTGTCAGCCTTCACTTAAATGAAAAAGAAAACCACAAAACCTTTCAGGATAGTACTGTCGGATTCGATTCCAAAATACTCCCTATCTCCCTTGGCCATTGCGGTTGCTTTACAGAAGAATGAATATTTTAAGAGCTAAGTAACTAAAATCTTCATCGATGTTAATAAAAAAAGATATTTTTAAGATCATCTGATTTGATTTTTGAGATCACGAGTGTATACAAATAGGCCGCAGACCTTGTTTGCTCTAAGGGAGAACATCGGACAAGCAGTTGAGAATTTATCACCCGAAGTTTTGAGACAAAATACGGAAAATGTTGTGAAACAAGCCCAAATATGTATGACTATTATAATTTCACGACTCAATGGAAAATTTAAGTGTCTAAATACACATAATTAGCAAACAGAACTAATTCTTTTTATTTCCGAGCATAATTGCTTTAGGAAATCGAATGAGGACTTTTGAGCCATCTTGTGTGTATCTTTGATGGTATCGATTAAAAAAATGTGATATTTACATTGGTTAAATTGAAAAATATTAAAATATATACTATGGATTATCATTCTATTCGATTTCTAAGGGATTTTATTAAAGAACATCGATACACACATATTTCATCTTTACTATTGCCAAAATTACACTTTTTTGAATGAATACCTTTCCTTTTAAATACTGCCATCGTTTCAATTGGATAACATATAGTATTGTTGAAATAAATTTAAATTTGTCAGAAATCTAGTGGAATTAAAATAGTGAGTAAGTGTATAACAAACACATCTGTTAACTATTTTATCAAATTTTCATTATGCTATTTTATATTGTCTGACGTACGCTTTAATAAGATACCGACAGGTTTATTTTTTCTTAAGGCTAATGTCTGAAAGTTCTTTATTGGGTTTTCAATTTATATCGAAATCAACATTCGTGCAATAATGGATTCTACATATTTCCGTCGTTTACTTGACACGTGAGAAATTTTTGGTAAATGAAAATGCTTTTGAAAATAGTACTGCTTGAAAGATACTAGATTAGATGTCGACATTTGTAAAGTTGCACGTCTACTTTGACAAGTGTTGGTATGTCTCGTGTTTAATGTTACAATTTACATATTCTTTTTAACTATGAACGCTCTTATTAATGCATACACATGTTATACAATTATTCTTTTCTCACTATTTCGCACTGAAAATTGTCACTTCAAATAAAATACTAATATTTATTAATTGAAAAGCCATTTAAACTGTAAGATATTTTAAGAAGAAGAAGAAAGATTTCTGTGAAATATGTTGATAATAAATATATACGTGAAAAGAGGGTTACAAAAAAGCGTCATAATTATTTAAAATTAAAAAATAAAGAAAGAACAAAAAGAATACAACATGTAGCAAATAAATATATTCGTGAATTATTTAAAATAGTCGCGAAAAGTCGGCGATCATTTTTTTACTGATACACATCTTTGAAACAAACTTTAAAAAGTAATCGATATTTATCTAAATTTTGGTCTATAGATTAGGTGCAACAAAGCATTTATTTTTATTCGTGCAAAAAACATTTATTAAAATATTTTTTTTTACCTGTCGAGTCTGTAAACATAACAGCTTTAGTATTTGGATCTGAGAAATAGAGCCCATAGCGGAAAAATAAAGACCTGACGAAAGGTAATTCTTCAAATTCTTGTAATGTAATAGGCTGTTTTAGAAGCTGCCAATCTGACTGGAGTGGGAAAAATTCATATATAAATTCTTTTGGATCAGTTAGAAAGTAATGATCATCGTATTCGTATCTAAAAACAAAAACAAAAAATATATTTATTACTTTCGATTATTTATTTTACCTCAAACTATCAGATTTAGCTTTATTTCCAGCTTTGGGTGCTTCTTTGGCATTGACCAGATGTCTGGCTCCCCAATTACATTGTACGAATCTCCAAGCACCTGCTACATAAACAGCATTCCAGGAATTTCTAAAGCGATTGTCTTCGAATCGGACACCTGGTTGGTAACCGGCTGATTTAGAATAACCTTTTATTACTACACAGTGTAACCCAGCGTAACTAAAATCAAAGATTTCTAAAAAAAGAAAATTACTATGTACTATATTACCTGCATAATCTTTTAAAAAGTACGTGGTAACTTTCTGTTCCATTTTTAATGCCTCTAAGTAGACCCATTGGTGTATCTCCTCTTAAATTCTCATCAAATGACATTGTATTTAAATTTTTGACTGTAATCCATCGAAAAATAGTCCTAAAAACAGTAATTGCAGGGTATTTAAATCATATACAGAGTGTGTGTAAATTGATGACTACAGTCAGTCAGATAATAAGATCTGTTGCACAGAATATAGGTGCCGCAAAAAAATGTTATCATACTTGCTGGTAAAATACTGTATTTCTTGCAGATTTGACGGCTGAGAAATAATGGCCCAACCTAGATTAGGTTTTCAAGAAAAAAATTTTATTAGAGGGCTATTGGAAATGGGAAGACGCGGTAGAGGTGCAAGACGATTCGGACCTCACACCACTGGATTTTTTTCTTGTGAGGTTTTCTTAAGAACAAAGTTTATGGTACAAAATCTGCAACCACTAATCAATTTAAAGAAGCTATCGAAAGGGAATGCTGAAATTCCGAATGATATGTTACATCTGTGCGATTTCATAGTTTCAGAATACCAGCACTGCGCAAGCTCTTAATCTTTGAAGCCATTCATCGATAGCTACATTTACAACATTTATATCTAAATCAACAGATTTTATTATGGACTTCTTTAAATTGTTTAAATTTCTGTGAGCAACAGAATAAACATTCTCCTCAAAAGCGGATCACATATTTTATAATCAAGATCGCCAATGTTTTTGTCTAATAAAATCGGGTACATTTCTTTCCAACCTAGCCTGAGGACTTTTTGTCTTACGATATGGTGCTGAAAACTGCAGGAATACATTTAATTTATTATTGGGCATTGCTTGTGTTAGTGGTTTAACAACGTTCTCAAAGAATCTTCCACGACGTACTTTTGCACCTGTTTTAACACTTTTTTTCACAGCTTCTCCATGAGTTGGGTTAGTATGGTACCATATACTCACCTGACTTTTACTTGTTTTGTTCTATTTAAAATTCCTAGTGTGGTGTAACACATGAACGAAGCTCATAAGTGGACAGGAAATGCTGCCATTTCGGCAGCATTTCCCATTCAATAATTATTGACGGGCGATCAAAATTGTGTCTGGTCTGGTGTTGTCACGATAGAATAACGTTGCTTTACGATTAACGAACTCTGAAAGTTTCTAGACGATGAATTTGTTCAAACTGTCCAATTGCTGACAGCACACACTTGCATTAAATGTTTTGTTCCTTGAAAAACACGACACACCCACACCTGACGCATCACGATACTGTAAACAATCTACATCTCATCACCAGTTATCAATTTCTAATGCTCCATAAAGTATATCTCCAACGTTTATAAATGCCGGTAATTTAACTTATACCAAATCAAATATCTTGTTGACGTATCCTAGCTTTTTCATATGTTTATGAACACTCGAAGGATAGATCTTTAACGTTTCTGCAGTATTTTGTGTCGTGTGCCGTGAGCCGTGACTTTGACTCGGTCAGTATCTTTCTTTGGTTGTCAACCCCGTTGACATTCACATTTTTGTAGAGCATTGTCATCGTAAATTTCACGCAACTTCTTAGAAACACATTCTTTCCTTCACGGAAGTAAAAGAGTAAAGTTTGACGAAAATGTACACTTTGGTATTCCATTTTCGAATTTTTATAAAACTTCAAACATTCAACCAAATCGCAAATTTTTAAAAAAAGTGTTAGAACTGCCAGCTGTTATATGATATGTCGTAAATGTATGTAAATCTTATTTGCAAATATGAACCAGCGTCATGAGTGTCATGACTTTCCCAATAATCCAATAGAGTTGCTTTTATTAAAAGCTTCAGAACAGTCAACGTATGTAGAGAAATATTTGCTAGTGTAAAATGATATATGGAGTATATGTGAACATTATGCACCGTAATTTTGCTTAACTTAGTATTAATTTATTAATTCCCACAAAATTGTTTTTTAGTATTATACATAGCAAAAGATAGTACCTTGCTTTTTCGATATCGGATCCACATCGCCCAACGAGTTGTCTAACTAAATCTGTAAATGATTTTTGGTCTTCTTGAGCAACCTATAAATAAATTTGTCAAATTACTAGGACTTGCGTCTTATATCTATTATTTTATTCTTCATAACATACTTACAGATATAGCTATTTGATCTACAGCTTGGAATTCTATGGGATCACTATATATTTGGAATTTACTAAGCGCTGGCGGAGCTGGTACAGGTGCGTGACTAGGATACGGTGGCAGTTCATCTGTGTATCCAGTTTCATCATTTCCGTCTACATATAATGATTCGGCCATCATGTATTCACTTCGTTTTTCATTTATTAATTCCAGCATTTCGTGACTTTGTTTTTCTACTAAGGCTGCTGTCGCAGCTCTGAAATAAGTTATAACTACCTTAACAACATATTTTACATTAAACGAGTATTTTTGTTTTTTTTATACCTTTTACAAAATAAATTTAATAAAATATTTTTTTTAAATATTGTTATTATCATTACTACAATAACTTTAAAATTGTGTTTCTTGATAATTGTAATGTGTATCTTCAAACACTCCAAAGAAAAAGTGTGATTAGTAAAAAAATTGTCTAAGGCTTTTTTTCGGTCACTTTCGTTGATTCTTTAAAACGTTGACAGTTGTCTATTTTTTTTAGAAAATTACATAAAATTAACATTTTAACACCTTGTACAATTCACAATTACAAATAATTATCACACTGGGTTCGTATGCTGACAACGATGTTATTGCCAAGAATAATATTAAACTAATTTACAGAACACTAAAATATAATAATAATAATTTAATAATTTTAGTATTCTCTAATTTGGTTTAGTGTTACTGTTGAAGATAACAGCATCGTTGTGTCAATATATATTCAGTGTGATATCTGTTTGTGTGGTGCACAATGTAAAGGTGTTAATGTTTATTGAAAAGTCGCAGTTCTAAGAGCAAGTTTATTGCGTGCGTTAATCAAAACCAAACAGAAAACATCATAAATATAACAATCTTTTGTGCTGCAGAATATAGCACAGTTACAATAGTTATTTGAGTATAATGTAATAGTATTTTGCATTTCGTAGTTTTTGAGTTATATACTTTGAAACCAACAAATGTTTTATAATAGGAGCTTCGTTTTCAAAATCCTTACAAATCATTTCCACCGCGTTCTATGCACTTGTCCATTGTTTCAAATCAGTTATCAATCCAACTCTTCCTTATTTCTTCTGAAAACTAGGCCGAATCGTCATCCAATTCACAAAGGATATCCTTATCGTTGGAAAACTTCCTTCCTTTAAGCTTCTCCTTCGTACGGGTGAACAGCACAAAGTCTCATACATCTAAGTTGGAGTGTTATAGCACCTACGGTCCATTCCTATTAAATACTCAGTGGAGCTACTGACTGGAGCATTGCGGTGGAAAATCCAGGCGCATGGTTTCGAGGAAGGACGAATATTTTGAGTGCTTTAACAACTATGGACCGGCGCTTCTCGATGTATCACTTTGTAGAGGTTGGTTTTTGTGTATCCTGTGACATGGGTTCCACAACTTCTCTCCACGACCACTGTTTTCTTCTTAATGTTTTTGTCTAATAAAATCGGGTACATTTCTTCCCAACGTAGCCTGAGAACTTTGGTAAAGATAAGCCCTTCCATGAACGAAGCTCATAAATGGACAAGAAATGCTGCCGTCGAATTGGCAGCATTTCCTGTCCATTTATGAGCTTTGTTCATGCAGCACTTCCTATTCAATAATTATTGACCAATCGCTGACAGCACACGCTTGAATTAAATGTTTTGCTCTTTGAAAAACACGACACATCCATACCTGACGCCGGTAATTTAATTTATATCAAAACAAATATCGAGCTTATTGACCTATACTAGCTTTTTCGTATGCACATGAACACTCGAAGGATAGATCTTTAACATTTCTGCAGTATCTTGTGTCGTGTGCCGTGAGATTGACTCGGTCAGTATCTTTCTTTGGTTGTCAACCCCGTTGATATTGGCATTGTCACCGTAAATTTGACGCAACTTCTTATCTTGTAGAGCATTGTCACCGTAAATTTTCTCTGTTTTCTTCTTAACGGATCGAGTTCTTACGCCACGAGAGTATTTTCATTGCAAAAAGCTTAACTTTATTCTGTGCTTCAGTGCTACGTTATAGTACCTATAGAGTTGTTATCATAACGAGACTTTTTAAACTTCCCAAGAATTCGCAGATCCATGAATAACTTCGTGTTATCTGCTCGTCGGTTAAAACATGAGGTACCCAAAGGGAATAACCTTAGTTACTTGAAGATGTTCATGCAAAATGGCACAAACGACCTGTATATAAATGCCCAAACTTCTTCTATTTCGCGGTAATCTCGGAGTATCTTCCAAGCTGAAATTTCCTCTCTTTGAAGCTTCTTATATTACCAGAATATAGTGGCACAAATCATCTTCTAGTATTGGGTTGGCAACTAAGTACTTTCGGTTTTGTAGTATAAAATAAAACACTTTTTTTTTTAAACAAAGAATAGTTTTTAATCAATTATATATTTTCTATTTTGCTCAATGACCTTTTGCCATCTTTCTTTCAGCTGCATGATTCCGCGCTCATAAAATTTTTGGTCCTTATCAGCAAAAAAGTGAACCAGGTGCGAGTGAAGATCATCGTCATTTGTGAAAGTTTTACTATTCAAAGAATTCTGCAAACTTCGAAATAAATGGTAATCAGATGGTGCTAGATCAGGGCTATATGGGGGATGTAGCATCACTTCCCAGCCAAGCTCCAATAGTTTCCCACGAGTTGCCAAAGATGTGTGAGGCCTTGCATTATCTTGGTGGAAAACTACACCTTTCCGATTTGACAATTCTGGCCGTTTTTCTTTGATTGCTTCATCCAGTTTTATTAATTGTTGACAGTAAACATCAGAATTGATCGTTTGGTTCCTTGGAAGTAGCTCAAAAAGCGCAACACCTTTGTAATCCCACCAAACTGACAGCATGATCTTTTTTGAATCCAATTCAGCTTTCGATGTGGTTTGAGCTGGTTTATCGTGTTTGCTCCATGATCGTTTTCGAACTATGTTACTGTACAGGACCCATTTTTCATCACCAGTGATTATTCTTTTTAAGAAAGGGTCGGTTTCATTTCGTCTAAGGTGCATATCGCAAAACCGAAAGTACTTAGTTGCCAACCCAATATAACAGGCATTTCCTCTAAACAATTATTAATATTTAATCTATGAGCAATTTTGGAGCATAAAATTGCCCCACTTTTGATCAAGATGACATAGCGAGATGTTTACACTGCTACAATTTGGAACAGTGTAGTCTTGAACAGTTCTCAATCTACACTGAACTTGTTGCAGCGTGCAAAAATCCTTTGTGCCATACTATAAAACTTTTGTAGTGCCCATTGTACAGCGAATATA
Organism: Dermolepida albohirtum; assembly: GCA_031893035.1. NCBI lineage: Eukaryota > Metazoa > Arthropoda > Insecta > Coleoptera > Scarabaeidae > Dermolepida > Dermolepida albohirtum. The sequence continues at coordinate 60,960 of JAVIWB010000019.1, read as the reverse complement.
GTTGTGGATTTTACAAACAAATGAAATGTTTATACTTTTTATAGGAAGTATTTTCTACAACTACACTAAATATTTACTATTCGTTCTTATTGTAATATTCACATATTTAATTGCTAACCTACATTATCTCAATAACGCGGAATTTAATCATTAATTGATTTTTTTAAATAATTGGCCTAGACTGACTACTAGAAAGTGCATTGTACTTTTCTAAAACATAAATATGACCCTTTACACTTGTTAAAAAGTTATATTTAGGAATGTGTATCGTTCGATTCATTTATAATTAAATAATCATGAAAATAATTTTTTTTCTTTTTTTTTGATGAAGCCTATGGTTGATTAACTTAATCACTGAAGGTTGATATAAAACCCCTTCCCACATTAATTTTCGTATTCTGTATACGTATTTTGACAACTAAATTGTCTTCACCAGCAGATAATTAAACAGTTTACAGAATACGAAAATGAATGTGGGAAGGGGTTGTATATCAATCTTCAGTGATTTAAAAAAAAATTATTATGACTTTCTATAAACTTGTAAACGTGCTTTATAAAAGTCTTAAAAAATAGTGATCGAATTCTACCCTGTAAGATATCAATCACGATACTTGCTTTTTTTTAAAACAATTTTTTACCTACAAACTATTGTATATATAATTTTGTGGAATGTTTTTGTTATTTTCATAAACAGTTGAGATCTAGATTACTAATGAAAGCCAGAATATGAAACACTTTTTATCATTTTATGTGACATTATATTTGATGATACAAAATTTTGATACACTTAAAAAATAGTCAAATGCTTGTAACACTTTAAGGAAGACTGTCGTAAAATTTAATTACTGTTTTCTCAATATTTGTGTATGTATATGTTTATGACGTACTTTCGTTTTACCACTCAGAATAATTAATTTTCACCTAATCAATGTTTTTTCATGAATGAATAAAAGTAAATCTAGTGGAAACGAGAAAAGAGAAAACTTGACTTACAAAGTCGATAAACTCAATTTCCTTCTCGCTTCTATAAATTTTATTGCACGTTAGTATCCGGTATTCTTAATTTGTATATCTTATACAAATTCATTTTAAGTAATATGACAAGATTTTGACTGTTTTTTCTTTGGTACTTATATTTATTTAAACTCTCATACAAATTCACTACTAACAACAAATACAAGAGATTTAGATCAAAGTAGTATAAAAATATATTATTTTAGTAATATTTACATTTGCAGTATACGGTATATTGTGAAATGCCAGTTTTGTTACATCAAAATTTATAGAAAGACAACAATATTATTCTTCTTTAACACACAAATTTTTTCAATTTCATATGTGAACTTAAGAAGCTTAACGATTAAAAAAATACTATCTTATTTGTGACTATTTAAAGATAATGCGCTTCCAAGAAGAATAATATTTAAATTCTGGTTTAGGTGTGTACATTATTTGTTAAGGAAGATAAATTTATTTTATGTATATGAGATGTGGCAAGTAAATAGCGAGACATTTTTTGGACAACATTATGTGCTCAAATAACGTAAAAAAATTTAAACAAATTTTTATTTTAAATTTATAAGCTTTTGAATTTTCTTTATTTTTAAAGAAAAGCGTTTAAATTAATTTTGAACTTTATGATATTCAAAGTCATACATAAAAGGGCGGAGTCTTGACATATCCCCTAAGTTTTTTGTTATAAAACTTCTGCTTTTAAATAGAATTATAGGTAGAACCCATCCAGATAAGTCTATAATGAATCTCCTACAGATTTAAAAGAAGACTGCAGCAGATGTGGGTAAATGTAGTGAAACAAGTACTTAAGAAAAGAGGAAGAACGTGGACTGAACTAATATAGTTAGCGCGAGACAGGGAAAAGTGGAGTTTATTGAAAAATAGGAATTAACACTCTAATCCTTACATCCATATAAGGTAGAAATGGTTGATTATATACAGAATTAAAGTTTTATAGTAATTCTATTAAACGAAGCTATGGATTGATACTCGAAAGATTTAGGTACAGCATAACGATTTATTCGTGCAGATGGGGTGAAGTGCCACGTAAAGAGAAACAAAAGATACTGCTTATTATATTATAGGGTGTCGCGATAACAAATCGGACTGTTTGATTTGTTATTACGCATCTAGAGTTCACCTGTCGCGACTTATATATAACCAGTACGATATTTGTTGAGTTAGAAGTCCTAGAAGACCGCTATATCACTTTCTTGGAATAAACTGCACTCGACACCCTAGTAGGACACATTGACGGCGCTGTGTTCACCGTACCAGGTTGCAATTAGTTTTTTCTTACCATGGTTTGGAGTTGATTTAGGTAGCTTGTAACTTTGTGAGTGTGTGTGCATTTTCAGTGTAATTTCGTATTAAAAGAGATCAATGGAAACGAGAAATAAAGAAAGGAAATTAATTTCCAGTTGCTGTGGTTTATTTCAAGAAATAACGTAGTAGTCTTCTAGGGATTCTGGATTAACAAATATCGTATCGTCTATAATCGACGTGCTGAATCTCCTTGCATAATAGTTTAAATATTTATTTTGCGAAACTCGGAGGGCGAGTACACAATCTTCAAATTCTAAGATTATAATTTCAATATCATATTATACTATTTAATCATGAATATTTAAACATTCTTTTACATAGTTAATGAACACAACGTATTGATTTAATTATAAACTATAATTGAGTTCAACATAAAGGAATAAATATTTATTTTGTAATTTAAATACAATACATAATATATAAATGAATAGAATAACAAGTATTACACAAATAAATTGGGTTATATTTCAAAATTGTATTATTTATCTTGAAAAATACCTAATCAGTTATATACTACCCTGGGTTATTTAAATCAAACGACTCGATGAGATCATGAAATTTAATAACGGAAATTTTCAATAATGAAGATTGACACGTTCATTAAGTGGTAATTCTTGCACCTATTCGTATAAACAACAGTTGATTTTGGATCTTCTAAAAAGAATTTACTCAAACAATAGTTGTTCGTGATAATTAGAGCACGGAATTATATGCATTTGCATATTCTATAATATCGATATGCCAAGAAATTTTTCTCGTATCTACAACAAAAACAAATGTAAAAAACCAATTTTTATTTTGCATATTTTTAGAAATTGATCCATAAATCAGAATAAAATGCATATACGTGCATATTTGTATAATTTAAATTTTTTGTTAAATAAAGCAAATATTGTCCACACTGCATTTTGAGAACTGGGTTTCTCTACATTTTACAAACCGCCCGGTATCGCATCGGCAACAACTGGGATTCCCTTATTTTGTCTACGCTTTACTACGAGTCCCACTGCCATCCATTGTCTTTCAGTTTCATTTTGGATTTGTCAGAGGTCAGTCGTTTTTAAAACGCAGTAATAATGCCACCAACACAGTCTTTGATAGCTACATGGTTAAAGGATTATCCAGACCTTTATTTAAATTTAAACAAGGTGTTTTGTCGATGTTGCAGCAAAACAATAAGTTTACTTTATATTACTTTTTATTTGTATTTGGTACCAAAACAGTGTTCGAATTAATAGATTCCATGTGACAAAAATTTCAAATTACACAACATATTGCTACAGCATCGCATACAAAACATAAGAAGAAAATGAAAAATACGAAAAATTAACAATGTAACAATTCTTCGGCATCAGTCTGTGAAAATAGAGAAGAATTCAATTTTGATTTATGTGAAGCCTTTGTTAGTGCCAATATTTCGCTTATGAAATTACAAAATCCAACTTTTACAGCGTTTTTAGAGAAGTATTGTGGTAGACCAGTACCAGATGAAAGCACCTTTAGAAAAAATATATAAATAATGTTTTCGAAATTATAAATAATAAATGTAATTGGAAATAATTACATTTATTTTATAGTCGACGAAACAACTGACACTTGTGGCCAATCTATTAATAGGTGTACTGTGTGAAAACGTTCCTGGCCAAGCGTATTTAATGGGTTTGAAACAATTAGAGAAATCCAACAATGGTACTATGGCACAGTTTATAAACGAAGTATTAACAAGTTTCTATTTACCCAATGCTGTCCCTACTGAAAAGGTTTTATTGATGTTGTCAGACGCTGCTACATACATGACCAAATCTGCACTCTAAACTCTAAATGTATTTTATTCAAAAATGACACATGTCACATGCTTAGCTCATGGCGTGAATACAAGAGCAGAAGAAATTCGTAACCAATATCCAGATGTAAATTGTTTAATCAATACGGTCAAGAAAATATTTGTAAAAGCACACTTCCGAATACAAATGTACAAAGACAGTTTATCTAAGACTCCTTTGCCACCTCAGTCAATAATTACGAGGTGTAGTACGTGGCTAGAGGCCGCATTTTTTTATTATTTGAATTATTTGAATGATATTGCAGTGTTAGTGTCAAAATTTTCTGATGATTCCGCAGCTATTAAAGAGTGTAAAAATATTTTAAATATTCCTACATTAAATTAACAACTGGCATTTATCAAAATGAATTTTAGCTTTATTACCGAAACGTTAACTACATTAGAGAGGAGATTCTGTGAAATTAATTACAGATTTCAAAAATAAGGTCAACCAAATTAAAGGTAAAATTGGTGATTCTATAAAACGAAGATGTAAGACGTATTAAAAAAAAATACAGGATTTGATGAATTTACTAAAATTTCAAATATTTTAAATGGAAATTATGAGCCTTTTATAACAATGGATGCCACCACTATATGCAAATTTAAGTTTTCACCAATCACTTCTGTTGATGAAAGAAGTTTTTCTATATATAAATATTTGTTATCTGATGGAAGAGAATCGTTTCTTGTGGAAAATTTAAAGAAATATATGATATATGAATATTTACAACGCACTTTGGAAACATGGAGAAAATGCTTCTAAAACTGAAGGTAAGAAACGAATCTGCGAATGCAAAAGTGAGGAATATTTCCACCAAGCGTAATAACGTTTCCGGAATAAAATATCGTTAGGTGCGCAACTAAGTTCTCGCTGTTTTTTTTTTATGAAAATGCAATTTTATTGTGAAAAAATGTTTACCGAATACCATCACGGTAGAAGTTGTCTTCTGAGGCTATCCACGAATCAAGCCATTTTGAGATGTCTTCATATGAGTGGAGCTGCTGCTTAGCCAGACCATGTGCCATCGAACGGAACAAGTAATAATCGGACGGCGCAATATCTGGGGAATATGGCGGGTGGGGTAGGACCTCCCATTTGAGCGATGCTAAGTAGGTTTTAACGGGTTTGGCAACGTGAGGCCGAGCGTTGTCGTGCTGTCGAATCGCGCAGTGCTCGGCTCAATCGCATCAATTGAGTTCGATACCGTTCCCCAGTGATGGTTTCGTTCGGTTTCAACAGCTCATAATAAATAACAACGCCCTGGTCCCACCAAATACATAGCAAACCTTCGCAGCGTGAATATTCGGCCGAACCGACGACGTAGAAGCATGACCGGGCAGTCCCCATGATTTTGTTCTCTTTGGGTTGCTCTGATGAATCCATTTTTCATCACCCGTAACGATGCGATGAGAAAATCCTTCCTTTTTTGCCGCTTCAAATCATAAGGAACCCAAGTTCCTTGTTTTTGAATCATTTCCAACGCATGCAATCGCTGGGAAATGGCTTGGCGGGTAACTTCTAATGTTGAAGCAAGCTCTTTTTGCGTTTGGCACGGATCCTCATCGAACAATGCCTCCAATTCAACGTCTTCTAAGGTTTTTTGTCTTCCTTCTCGCGAACGGTCGTCAACATCGAAATCACCGTCTTTGAAGCGACGGAACCAATTACGGCACGTTGTTTCACTTAGAGCAGCATCTCCGTAAACTTTTTGGAATTCTCGATGCGCTTCAGCCGCCGTTTTCTTCGAATGAAAGAAGAAAAGCAACACTTCCCGCAAATGACGATTATTTAGCATAAAATCAGACATTTTCACACAACCAAAAGTACATAACGCAAAAACAAAATCACTAATGTGTCAAAGCGGTTTGTTCACCATATGTCTAAGCTTGGCTCATGACGTTTTGGTTATGTCACAATCGACCAACACTAACTACTGGAGCCATCGCTTGAAAAACAGCGAGAACTTAGTTGCCCACCTAATATAATAGGTATTAAAAAATATTCTGTGTACATACACATTCACCTGAATGATAAATATTATAGTAATAATATTAATAACAATAACAATAATTTAATAGAAAGTATGCGGAAGTTCAATTTCTAAAAATATTATTGTACGTGACTTTCTGTTATTTTATTATATTCACCAGACGTATGTACGTATGTTGAATATATTTAGCTCCCTAGGAACGTCTTTAATAACTGTCGACCATAACTATTATTTCGCTGCACAGTGACTTCTTCAGATGTTTGAAGTAAACTAACGCACCATTTAATATGGCTAGTATATTATAATTGATTTTGATTTGAAACAGAAAATTTGGAAAAATTTTTATGAAAATCTTTATTACAAAATTCACAAATATATCTTCATGAAAAAAATTTGAGTAAGTTTCGTTAATAACGTAAATATCTTCATGAAAAAAAATTATCAACAAGCTTGGTTAACAACGTAAATATTTTCATGAAAAGAAATTATCAGCAAGCTTCGTTACTAACGTAAATATCTTCATGAAAAAAATTAATGAGTAAGCTTCGTTAACAACGTAAATATTTATTAAACAAAATGACATGTTTTGAGTTCGTCAGTTATATACACTGAGCAATTTGATTTGTCTGTAGTTGGCATCACAAAAATCTTTAGATTGTGGTATTTTATCTTCATAATTGGTGGCACTTTTTCGTACTAATGTGTTAAGTGAACATTTCCAGTAATTAGGTTAAGGTTATCAACTATAAATTTCAAAAGTAAGCAGTAGAATTAATCTTATATTGATGTCAAACTTAGAATTATGCTCGCGCCGATAAATATGCTGCAGAAATTATACTACTATACTGGAATCTAAAATTCACAGGTAGATTTTTAATGCATTAATCTTGAGCATTACAATTATTACAAGTTGGATTATCCAAGTTTTCCCAAATAAAGTTGATTTTGATGAATATATATTACCGGCTTTGTGCGTATTTGATTGAGGTCGCACTAGTCATGTATGTACATTTGTATTTAAAACCAGGAACTCTCTGGGTTAAACACTTTTAGATTCCAATTTCATTTTTTGATATTTCTTCTCTTCATTAACCGTCGGGAATGAAATTGCCAGCTTACTATGACCCGACCCAACAAAGAAAACAAACATTTTGAAAGAAATATATTTATTTTTCAACATGATCTCCTTTCACCTCTATACACTTTTCCCAGCGATGTTCAATAACTTCGATATCCTTTTTATAATAAGAACTGTCTTGCTCCTCAAAATAGCTATTAACTGCCGACATCACTTCATTGTTGGAAAATCTTTGACCACTGAGCCATTTTATCAAGTTTGGGAACAGAAAATAATCCCAGAGGGCAAAATCTGGCGAATAGGGTGTATGAACTTTAATTCATTGATTTTGGCCATTGCAATAACGATTTTGTGAGCTGGTGCATTGTCTTGATGAAACAACACTTTTGCTTGATTTCTTTGCTCAAACGTTGCAATAAGTTCGCATAATACTCGCCGTTGATAGTTTTTCCTTTTTCAAGATATTCAATGAAAATTATTCCACGCGTTTTCCAAAAAACCGATGCTATGACCTTGCTTGCAGATGAAACGGTCTTCGCCTTCTTTGGAGCCGGTTCTCCCTTTTGAGTTCACTGTTTTGATTGTTATTTTGTCTCGGGTGTGAAGTGATGGACCCATGTTTCATCCAATGAAACGACGCAAAAATTCTGCTTTGTTGCTGTGAAACTTCGTTAAACACTCAATCGAAACATCTTCACCACACTGTTTTTGCTCGAGCGTGAGCAAACGCGGCACCCATCTTGCACACAGCTTTCTCATGTTCAAATTTTCAGATAATATGCGATATACTGCACCTGTTGAAATGCCTACTATGTCCACTAGCTCGCGGACTCTCAGTTGACGATCATCCAGTAACGCTTTGTGGATTTTCTTCACCATTACTAGAGTCGTCACCTCATTTGGTCAACCACTGCGATGCTCGTCTTGGCAGCTCGTACAGTCTCGTTTAAACTCTGCTGCCCAATATTTCACTGTTGTAAACGAAGGAGCAGACTAACCCAGAGTAGAATCCAGTTCAGCTTTTATATTGGTTGGGCTGAGGCCTTTCAAATAAAAGTATTGTATCACGAAACGATGATCAATTTTCTCCATTTTTACAAATTCAAACGTTCACTATTGATGGCTTCCACACAAATATTAAACAACATGGCGTCTTCAAACTTGAAACATACGTTTTATAGATTGTGTACTTTCTAATACAATGATATTTTTCAAACAACTACCGCCATCTCTAGGTCAGGTCGGGTACTTATGAGACCACCCTCGTAGTTAATAGTAGCTTTGTACATAATGCAGGAAATGGAACGTATTTATAGAAATGTTGCTTTATTAGTAAAAATAGTTTATTTGTTTGTCCACTTGAAATTTAGATTTTGATATACGTATGTAATTTTCATTTTACACACATGCATAAATGCTAATTTTACAACTCATAATTTAACTTGCAAACTAATGCGAATATACACTTACAATATTTACTCTTTAAATATATTAGTATGCTACGCGAATGACTATTCTACTTTGAAAAACAAACAACATACTATAAAAGCATTACAAAATATCGTTTTCAGAATATGCGTTTTATTTTATCATCGTTTTAAATTTTATTCACAAAATATTTGTGTAATATATTCATAGGTTTATGCAAATTATTTCATATTTCATTAGATAAATATTACGTCATTTTTTATTTTTGAGCAATTTCAATTTTAAATGTACCAATCCAACAGAGTATATATAAACTTCAAAAAATTCCACGTTCTGCATTGTTTTAAAAATTTATTATTTAAAGGACACTAACTTAATTAAAGTTACTATAGTGATCGACAAGTTAGTGGATAGATACCTTTTTCTCATTTCACATACAAAATTTGCATTTTAGAAAACTTAAATTTATGTATTTTTTAAAATAAGTTGTTAATCGATATGTTATTGAAAGTATTTTTGAATAATTAAGAACTGCATATAGTTGAGGATGACTAAATACTCTCATGCTGTTATATTTAGCATTGATGAACAAAAAAAAGCAAACGACATGGTTCGAAAAAAAATAATAAACTGAATTTTAAATCTTATGCTTAGAATATCCTGGTATAAATTATATGAGACCATATCCAAATATAGAAATATAAAACACGTTTCTCTATGTACATATATATGTATGTACATATATTCCTTGCATTTTAAGGTTACGATAATAATGCAATGATGCTTTCTCTTGTAAGTAAAACTGGCTTCATGAGAAAAATGGAAAATAAGTGAATATTATACTCACATACATGACATTTTTCAATCGAAGGAATGTCATTCTGTTAGAAGATTTCTGCACTTTATTTAATCTATGCGATGATGTAACTATGGAAACAAAGGCTGCGTTTCTTTTGTTTGTATGTCGAACTACACATTAATTTAAATAGTAAACGCTTTCTACCTTAAGCGAACATACAATTTTACAGAAGATTAAGAAAGAAAGTATTAATTATAATAATAGTTATCACATACCTTTCGTGTTCTAGCATTTTTCTCGTTAAGGATTCTTTCTTTTTATCCCTTCTTAGTGTCATATTCTTTTCCAGATCTTCTCTTTCTTGTTGGTGTCTTAACGTTAATATATTTTGCTCGTCCCTCTTCTTTTTAATTTGCATTTCTCTTTCGAACCTATTAGTTAATCTTTCTAATTCTTTTTCCCATTCGTCCTGAAAAATAAATTAATTATTCTTGAGTGAAGTCTTACAAAGTGAGTAACATAGTTTGTAAAAATAAATAAAACGCAAATATACAAATGACGGTAAGAAACACAATAGAGTTTAGTACATGTACGTTAATATGAATAATAATTGGATTGCAGCCAATACAATAATATCAATTATAACAATGTACTTTCTGTGGGCATTAATCCTTACTTCAGAATAAGAAATTCTTTAACTACATAACTAATATTAATAACATGCAGTACAAATGAACTGTAGGATGTCTGCAAAACAAGGAAATCTATAATAAGAGCTTGCTAATATACTTTTAAAGTTTTCTCAAGATAACCCAAACGTTTAATAAGATATAATATACTATTCTATAAGACAAGCTACACAATTAAAAAAAATTAATGGATATTTCACAAAAACCACAAATTCTAGTCAATTTCATGTTCCGAATTCGCATCTAATCGGAGTGCGCCTATGATCTAGTTGAAAATTATAAGGCTGTAACGCAACTCTAAATTCGTCTTTGAATAATACTCATTTATTATAACACCCAATTGATATATGCATTTGCCCACATTCTACAGGCTTTTTTTTAATTTGCAGTTAGAGGATCTAGGCATATACATAAGTCAGACCTAAGCAAACGATTTCTTATTGTTTGCGATAGTAGTAGCCTTCCAGTTTTGGCAGCAACTCACGTATGGGTTGCGTAGATTTATACGTACTAATTGCGATTATCGATGGATTCTTGGCGTTGTGTCTGTTGGCTGACCTTGCTCTTGTTCAGCTCTAAACAAAAGGTGCCATGCAAATAAACCGCCGATTAATGTGGCAAATATATATATTCACTAAACGCAAACAGCCTGATCTTGAACTTAATCAAATATATTAGATCATTGGCCGAAAATAAAAACTTTCTCTAAGCAATAAGTTATTATTCTACGATGCCCTTTTGATAATCATTTGCACTTATGGAAAGGAGTACTGTTAGTAATTCCAATACAGATATACTCCAGGGATTTTAAAATACGGTATTGATTATCATTGTCAATGTTCTTCATTACGTCTCCAATGATATCATTGAACATGATATTCCATTACCCTTCTTTAAACATGTTGAATGTGACTTGTTGATAATGGAATACTAATTGAGTTGTTATTTGGGCTAATTTCATTTTTACTGGATTTATGCAAGTCGATGTTTCGGCAGCTTGTCTACCACTGTCATCGGAGTAGCCTTGAGAAAGACCGTCCGTTTCTTGCCAAACTAATTTCCATATCTAATTCATCTTATAAATGTACATACTTTCCCAATTTTTTCATTGCAGTACAATGTGTAATATGAGGCTCGAATTTGGATTCCAGAATTCGAAACACTATTAATAAGGCTATTGAGGAGTTCAGAAATTGCAATCCGTGTATATTTACATTCATATTCATAGGTATGCGCGTAGTATCGGGTGCATAATATTTCTCTTTTTAATTTTCTTCGCCGATGTGTTATTCCCATCGGTGAAATATCCTTGTATATTTTGCCCCTTTTGGCCTCTAGTTATTAGTAGTCAGATGCATTGAATTTCTATTTTAGGTGACTTTATGGAATTTGGTGTTATATCCATGTATGCTTTTTCTTTCAACTTTCTTTTGATGTAGTGATTTTTGCTTCGCAATACTGAAATTCTATGTTTTTTCTCAGACAAATTGGACTAGTAGTGATTGATCTCTTCCTAGCAGTGGAATCAATTCCTGGTGTTTTTTATTCTGACTTTTACGGGTCTATCTGTTTTTCTAATACATTTTTTTCACGTTTATATGGTATTTTGTTCTCTAGTTTTCGTTGTCAGGTTTTGTCTTTATTAGAATTGTGCTATTAGTGTTTGTGGTCTTCATGGCTATTGTTGTGCTTGTTGCCAAATATGTAAAGAAATTTCCAATTATTCAAATACTGCAATTGTGAAATACAAAATTGATATGCAGTTCATTCCTCCTACTTAATTATCGATTCTTTTACTTAAAGATGGTATAATATAATTCTATTTATTCTATTGCTTGATTCTATGCCAAATCATTACGAGAAATTTTTGTGACTCTTTTAAAGTTCCTTCAAGAATACTATTTCTCTAATAAATATTTGAAGATTATTAATTACTTACACCAACATTATTAACGCGTTTATCGTATGTTGAGAAAATTACTACTTCCTAAATACGAATTATAAACTAAATATTTATTTTAAAATAAAGAAATATATGTATTTATTACATAAAATCTAATTAAAGGAGTGCTCAAGATGCGGCAAATTAACATTTACATCAATCACTTAAGTAAAATACGTTTAATACCAGTGTCATAATATTTATTAATCAATCGATGCAATGTTTGTAATATAAAGAACTTGTGTTGGCATTATTTGAAAAAGCTGTTTTCCGTGAACCACTATTGAATCATTCGTATTTTTATACGCGAAAGTCTATTTTATGGTATACTAGTGACAGTAAAAGATTGTAGGCGCGTCTAAAATTAACAGAACTTAAAATGGATATTAAAATGACGAAGCATCCAATTACACGCATATTTATTTTTATTTATTTAAAACTACACCTACATTTATTTTTAGACAAAAACAAAATTCAGAATGGTACTATCTAAATTGGAGTCAATATTGCGGTATGTAGTGTTCAAATATTTGTTTAATAAGAAAATGTCGTTTAAATATTGATGAACTGATTTATGAATTGTAATAACAACGACCATAATAATAACAATATCATTTAATCGCATTAGCCAATTACTAGATAATTTTAATACAAAATAATCATATGTGTATATACTAAAAAAATAAAGGGTTGAAAGGCAAACTTAGTTGTAAGGCAAAATATGTTTATACACTACAAATTAGAAAAAACAAGAAAGAAAGGAAAAATATGATAATTGGCAAAATATGTTTATACACTACAATTTAGAAGAAACAAAGAAGAAAGGAAAATTATTTTCTAAACCTACAAACTAAAGTTGGTCTAAAGTATCTACATAAATTGATACTAAATATGTTAATGTTCGCACAATAAATATTCACATTACAATACATTAACAATCATCAGTATACCCTAGACATTCAGAAGACGAACAATAAAAAAATATATTAATGAAAATAAGAACAAAAAAGGTCCTAAAGTCAAACCCTGTGGTACTTCACAAGAGGCATTAGTAAGTGGCTGATTCGAAATCTAGACATTCAATAAAATTGAAACGGTTCATCAAATAAAACCAAACAAACAATGTTGTAGGCTGTCAAATGTCTTAGAAAAGTCGGCATAAATTATATTAATATGGTACTGAAGATCAGGTGCGTCCGATACATAATGAATAAAATAACAAAGACTTGTGGTAAAAGATCGTCTCTTAATGAGGTCACGTCAATGGATCGAAAATTGATTTTGTATGTAATTAGACATAAATCGAAAAGATGGTTTCGAATATTTTTGAAAAATTAAAAGCTATAGATATAGGATAATAGTTCCTAATATTATTTTTGCTTCGAGATTTATGCACATGAATTATATAATGCGTAGATTTCTTGATATTCTTCTCTTTTAAAATTAGATTAAATACATATATGCAACGTTTGTGCATACAGTTCTTAATTAGCAAGTTGAAGACAAAATTTTAACTCAAACTTTCAGTACATGGTTATGTTCATTATTATCTAAAGCTAAATTGCAGAAATTAAGAAATTCATTATCTTAAAGTATAATTGCCAACTAAGAAGCATATTCATAACAGCGGAAGGAGAACATCATGGTGGAAGCTTAAGCCCGGCATTGTTTATAAGTGCAATAGATGGAGTAGTAAATGTAAAATTAAATTTAAAGAAATATATAATAAGATGGAATAAGATGAAACCAGTGAATATAGAATTGTGTTTATTTCTAGACGGCATAGCAATAATAGAAGCTACAGAAGCTACGAGGGAGCGTTTTTATATTCGCGGAATGGGGGACAAGGGGTGGAAATAAAAAAGCCAAATTATTTTTCTTTTTCAATATATTCACCTGCAAGACGGATACATTTTTCACATCTTTCAATTAATTTATTTATACCCTCATAAAAAAATGATTTCTCTTTATCTGCAAAATACGCCGAAACTGCCTCCTTGACTTCATCATCGGCAGTAAATTTTTTACCCCGCAGCTCTTTTTTCATTTTCGGAAACAGGTAATAATCACTCGGGGCCAGGTCTGGGCTGTAGGGTGGGTGATTCACAATTTCGAAGCCCACCTTATGCAGGGCAGCTAACGCAACGCGGCTCTTGTGGACGGGCGCGTTGTCGTGCAAAAGCAGAACACCTTTTGTCAATTTTCTCCGTCTTTTCTCTTAATGGCTTCTTTTAGTCGCTCTAATATTGAAGCGTAATATTCTCCGGTTATAGAAACACCTTTATCTTTATAATCAATCAACAATATTCCTTCCGAGTCCCAAAATACCGTTGCCATGAGTTTCCCAGCTGATTGTGACACTTTAAATTTCTTGGGAGGTGCTGTGCCCTTTTTATGCCACTGCATGGAGTCTTGTTTGGACTCAGGTTCATAATGATGAACCCAAGTTTCGTCTCCAGTAACAATTCCACTCAATACACCATCCTTGTCTTCATTACAGAGGTCCAAAAATGCACGCGAACACTCTACGCGCTGTTGTTTTTGCGGCGGCGTGAGCATTCTCGGCACCCATCTTGCGCTGACCTTAGACATGCCGAGATGATCGTGTAGGATTTTAAAAATTGTTGTATTGGATACTCCAACCATTTCTGCGAGTTGTTTCTTCTTTAGTCGAGCATCTTGGAGTACAATTTGTTTAACTTTTTGGATAAGTGCTGGCGTGGTCACCTCAATGCTCCTGCCCGGCCTCGGGTCGTCTTCCAGGGATTCCCTTCCTTGTTTAAATAAACTATGCCACTTGTACACCATGGTTTTTCCTGGACAAGAGTCGCCGTAAACCAATGACATCTCATTCATTATGGTCGCGACTGATTTTCCTTGCCTGGTAAGGAACTTTATAACGGCACGATATTCGATTTTTTCCATATTTCACTTTTCACTCCTGATTATGTTACTTGGTTGACGATAGCTCAAAGACTAACTGTCTAATAACAATGAAACTTCGTATTTATACTAATCATGAGTCGCTGCACAGGCCACGCCCCCAATGCGCCTACTCACCCCTCTACAACCCGCTCATTCCGCGAATATAAAAACGTTCCCTCGTAAATTACAATATAATCTAGGAATATGGAAATCCACAAAAAACGTAAGTAATAATAAAAGCAACGAAAAAGAAAGAAGTGGGTATTTTAATAAATATAATTATATACACTAAAAAGCCAGACTAAACTGACAAATGCTTACTTAGGTACTTAGTTAAAGATATGTAGACTATGAAATAAACAACAGATTAGGCAAAACAGGAAAACTGTTCTATGCACTAAAGAGAGAGCTAAATAATAAACAGGTGTCGAGTCTAACCTAGATGAGCATATACAGGAGTATACTATATATGTATACATGGATGTGACAATTTCATACTAAGTGTCCGTCACAAAAGTTGACTCCATCCGCAGAAATGAGGTATTTCAGAAGAGCAGCGAACGTGAAAAGAATGAATAAAATAAGAAGTACCGAAGAGAAAGATTTGGAAACATTAATAGAAAAGGTTAAAGCAAGGAAATTGAGATGATTTAGGCATATTGTTATAATGTGAAATAAAAGACAGACTAAGAGAGTGTTGGAAGTTAGAATGATCGGGGGAAAAGAAAGGGTAGAAGATATTTTACAAGGAAGAAGAAAGATCTGGTAGCAAGAGCTCAGCTCGCCGAGGACAGAAAGGAGTAGAAGAAATCTGAAAAATAATAACCACATACAGCTCGATACTTTACGATAGCAGGGGAAGGCTTAAATAAATAAATTAGTTTTAAATTTGAAATGAAAACAATTTTTAATTCGAATGAGGCGACAAGTTTAAAAAAAACAGTTAGGAAGGCAATTCCTACTAGATCGGTAAATTGGAGCGGTGAAATTAATATAAGTATATATAACATAGAAATGCTCACGCTCACTTTCATTGACATCAATGTATGAAAAAGCGGACACCTTATAATAACAGAGGAAAGCTTGAATGGACCGACAAATTTTAAAAAAGCATCAATTTAGAAAACGATAATAGACATTGTAGAAATGCTCACCCAGTTCATTAGCTTAAATGTATGAAAGATTTTAGAAAATTTGCAAGTTTTAAACCGAATGAAATATATAAAGATCAGGTTCAAGTATTTATTGTTATTATGAGAATCTGAGCTAATGTTAAAGCAGTCTATTGAATAAATAAATTTTCCAATATTAGAAAAGCGCGTACAAATATCATTTAATTCAGGTATGTTAAAGTCGCCTGCAAAATTAAGCTCAGGATCAAAGAGGGCAGGTTCCTCAAACACTGATTATTCAACAAATGATCGCCAACTAATAATACGCTAATAATAATAAACTAAAAAGTTGGTTCAACATCATTTTTTTGATTTCAATATACTATTTGTAAATAAGTATCTGAATATATTATTATATTTTAACTAGTTTGCATAAGTTTTAATTTGATCATACAGGAGAAGCATAAAGTTTTACATTTTTGATGAAGCAAAATTTAGAAATATTTCATTTTGCAGAAGTTTCATTACTAAAAGGCTAAATGAATACACTTATGCATACGGCGATTTAGTCTTTTTGGCATTACATATATTAAATACTAAATACAGTTATAATTGTTTCTCTTTCTGTAATTGCCAATAAATACCTTATTATTATTATTATATATCCCATTCCTCCATAACAGAAGTGTGTCCTATTGGATAACTATTTGGAGAATTGACTGATCTTCATTCTCTCCATTTCAACTTCAGCAACCCAATTGGCCACGATGTCTGTTCGATGACGACGATATTATTACTCATAAAAATGAATTCTTCTCCTGCTACTGCTACTTTAGTTATTGTGTGCGCCGGCTTTACGCCAAACAGAATACGTCTATTATCTGACTTCGATCTAAATTTAGATTCGTCATGGAATAATACTCGACTCCATTTAATATAACCCTTTATATTAAGAAGAATGCAAATTAACGACCTTCGGGCATATAAACCAGATATATATATATATATATATATATATATATATATATATAAACGATTTCTAATTGTTTACCAAGAGCAAGCTCTCTTCGAATCTGGGTTGCATTAAAAGTGCAATTTCTAGGTGTCAATTGCGACAGGAATCGATTGTTTCTTGGTATTGTCAAATTGATTGACATTTCCCTTGCCTTCGACGAGCACCTCCAGTATGCAAAAAGTGATTCCAAAGTCTAGAAATTACGCTGTGACACACTATAAACACTACAGCAACACTTTGTTGTGTTCTTTCGCTTTCCAATTGACAGTTCGTGATGTGTTTCCATTTCGGACGATACTCAAAATTGCAAACCTTCACTACTAACCACAGAACCTTTTGCATACGGACTTAAGAGTTTATTGAAACGCGCTTTTATACACTCGAGCGATGATCGCCTAAACTCATGCTATCCATGTTAAGACACGGATGTGTATTCGTCTTTTTGTTTAATGATTACAGAAATATTTGCTGGTGTTAAATTAATTAGTATTACTTTTTATTATGAATTATACAGAATATCCGTTAATTATTTTGAGTATGTCCAATAATATTTCGTTTCATTCTAAATACACCACTTTTCTATTTTACTTCTTTCAATTCTCTCCGAATATACATTTTGGATGCCAAGAAAGAAATATTATATTAGCATTTCTATTATATTAAACGTGAACAAGCATTAACATAAAAAGATTATTCGCTTAAATTTAAATTTTTCGAATTGATGATATAAGTCAAATTACTAGAGAATTTCCTGTTATATATCCTAGCTATTAATGAATCAATATCGAGTGCTTTAGTGACCTTGCAATCACGTAATTCTTACAAGGTCGGATTCTTACACATTATGGTCTATGGTGCATATTATTTAAACTAAACTTTTGAAAATTGATGGATAGGTTGAACTGGACCCATATCTAGGATTTGTGGTACTCAAATTTGATAGATTATTTCTTGGGAATAGCAACAACATATAGAAATAGGAGTTGAATAAAATAGAAACGAGAACATTTTCGTGTATTATTGGGCGGATTTAAGTATTTCAGCATAAATGCAACTGTATATAGATAATTATAGGCATAATATTGAATAATCATTATAGCAGGTTAGTAGGTTACAATGTCTCTGGAAATATTACTGATAATTAACGATACTATACAAAACTTTTAATTTTTTTAAAATATTTGCGTTATTTATACAATAGAAAAGAGATATATACAACATGATTTTAAAGTTTCTTCTGATGACGTAAATCAAATCGGCCTATCTTTATGGTCATATTGCCTTTTTTACATATTTAAACGCTGTACATATACATACACACATATGTACATTCCATACTCTAGATGTACATACCCAGTGATGCATTATTAGCTCTGCGAATTTCTTATTTATTACGCAGCTTTGTAGATGTTCATCTTGTACGATTAGATGGTGTTTGCCTTTTAATAGATCGTTAAATACCAACTATATCTATAATTGTGCAGGTTCTGTAATATTACGTGACAATGTAATACTTGTTTTTTAAGTTAATTCGTTATCGGATTTCGAGAAGTATGCCACGTGAAACATGCAATACAAATATATTTATACGAGGATAGTTTGACAAATAGTGAGAATGAGTGACGCTCTAATTGATAAAACAAATGCACTGTAATTTAGGTTGCCTATTTATATGTTTACATTCCCATATTTAGATAAATCGGTTGATTAGTTTATTTTTGACAGCTGATTGAAAAAGAAGCAACACACAGCATGGAAAAAGCAGAGTATCGTGCGGTGATTAAATACTTCGTAATTAAGGGTATGAAAGCTACCGAAATAAAAGACGAGTTATAGGAAACATTAAGTGAATCTGCTCCATCATCCGCCACAATAAGTAGATGGGTAAATGAATTTCAACGTGATAGAACAAGCTGTGTTGATAAAGCGCGCTCTGGAGCACCCAAAATCGTGACTCCTAAGGAAATGGTTATAAAAATCCATAATATTATTACGCAAGATCGACGACTCAAAGTGAGAGAGATAGCAGACATGGTAAACATTTCAACACAACGCGTATACTACATTTTAACGAAAGAATTGGGCCTTTCCAAGCTTTCGGCAAGATGGGTGCCGCGATTGCTTACGACTGATCCAAGGTTCACTCGTTTGCGCATTTCCAATGAGTGTTTGGACCTTTATAAGCGGAATCCGGTTAATTTTTGTAGGTGATTTGTTACTTGTGATGAAACTTGGATACACTACAGTACACCCGAAACTAAACAACAGTCGAAACAATGGTTAGAACGTGGTTCTGCACCTCCAAAGAAAGCGAAAACCACTTTATCGGCAAACAAGGTGATGACATCAATTTTTTGGGATTCAAAGGGCATTTTGCTCATTGATTACCTTCAGAAAGGTGCCACAATAAACGGACAATATTATGCAGAACTTCTACAAAAATTAAATGTTGAGATTCGTGCCAAACGGCCAGGAATGGCAAAGAAAAAGATTTTGTTTCACTAAGACAACGCTCCCTCGCATACCAGCTCAGTTGCGATGTCCAAAATCCACGAGTTACATTTCCAATTAGTACCGCATACGCCTTATTTGCCGGATCTAACTCCTTCCGACTTAAATGTTCGTCTAACGACGAGCTTATCATCTTCGGAAATGAGTATTTTGCAAGCCTTCCGGAATCGCATTTTAGAGATGGCATAAGGGCATTGGAGCACCGTTGGAATAAATGTATTGCTCTTTTAGGAGAATATATTGAAAAATAAAAATTATTTTGTATTTAAAAAATTCGTTTTTCTTTTCCATTCTCACTACTTGTCAAACCACCCTCGTATATAACACGAAGAACTGCAACAAAATGTCTAAACTTATTTGCTTTACTCGATCGCCACAAACGAGCAACTAAATAAAGTCTGAAACTTCGCAGCATCTCATCTAAGGATCATACTTGACAAATATGATAGTAATTCAATAATATGTGCGCGATGTCTATGCCAAGCCAAATGGCCCCGTATTCATACATTCAATAGTAAAAAGAAAACGAAAACTCTTCTCTATTCGTCGAAAAGTTCTCAATTTTGCATATTTGCGTGTATTTAGACCTAATCCACCATTATCTAAATAGAATATTTTTACTTTTAACTAAATTTACAATCTTTAGAGTATCTCTTATTAGCAACTTGTTAGTCTAGGGTTCTTTCATCTAATTTGCAGAAATTATATTTTTGTTAGTGTTTCACAGTCGTATAGCATAGAAATCGACCTAATTTGTATTTAACTTCACCTATCAAAGAAAAGTTGCTCGTGTTCTTGCAGAATCATCTAGACAGGCTTATGTTCCGGATTGATAATTGTACTGTAAATTTAAATAAACGTTAATTTACAAATTGTTTTGTCTATCGATTCTGAGATATTTCTTTACCATTATCGAAATAGTCTTTACTATATAAGTTATTATGCTCTCAGTATGCTTAAGGAAAGATTTTTATTTCTAAAATAAAAAAATTTTGTACATGGTCCCCTTCCAACTCTATACTCTTAGTCTAGCTGTGCTTAAGTTCACTTATATCTTTTGAATAGTAAAATTATTCGAAGCCATCAAAATCGCTATTAGTTTTAGATATATCTCGCTGTTTGCGTTTGTATCAAATCATAATATTCCCTTCGTCACGTTCTATAGTAGGTAGTGGGTCATATGCAATCAGGCTAATACTGCTTTTCTACGGCGAACATACTGTATGTGCGAAAATTTGAAATTTATATAAAAAATACTATGTAAAAATATTCTTTCGCAGATAGTCACAATTCATACAAAATTATCTGTTATTTTCAGATATAACTAAAGTTAAAGTTTGTAGTATTGGATTTGTTTGGTTTTTTTTCTGATCGCTTCAAAGAGTCATTGTCTTTTCTCGATTTGCACCCATAGATTAAATTGCCTTAGTCTTCTTCTAACTGTCACCGCCGAAAACAATACTTCCGCATACTAGTATAACTCGCCAGTGAGATCTTTAACATTGGAAGGTCTATATTAAAACAAATTCTTACGTTCTCTTTATCAGACCAAGAACGTTTCGAACGCCCCTCGTACATCATATTCATGATAATTAAAATAATATCTATGTATGTGTATTGCTTAGTGGAAACTAATAAGTATATAGGTTTTGGTTCGAATATTTTAAAAATGTTCAATCTTTTAGTGAATTAGCATTTAAAATTTTTCAATATTTTTAGAAAGGAGTGCAAACTATTTTTATAAAAATTCCAATTTAAATTTCAAAATACTTTAAAACTAAATCATTAGTTCTGAAATACTTTCGTTTTATAATCTATATTTAGACTTTCACGAAAGATATATCGACTAAAAATATAATAATATAAATCCGGAAGAAAAACTGTTTATTTTCATTACCAATCGCTGATATAAAAATAATAACGTTAAACAACATGATTAAGGATTTTATCGTGCAGCACGTTATGGCTTTCTAGATTTAATTGGACTATTGTTATTCAAACATCGTTTACAAAACTATAAGGAAAAGAAAAAAAACTGTTTTGCCTACTAATTACGCGGTTCCAGTCTACAAACTGATTCGTTTGTACCGGGTCAAGGACAAGTAGCTTTTTTACAGAACGTAATCGCTGAGAAGAAATGAAACATTCTCGCTACAACTCGTACATTACTGTAACTGAGGTTTATGTCAGCAGTTAAATAAATTAATACAGTATTAAAATTATTACCTTCTTCATATTTTAGAAAATTTAATATTAGTGGTAGAAAGCTTAGGAAACGCCATGTCAGAGTGAAGTGACACGAAGCCTATTTTATTTAATGTTCTTCCATGTATTTACTTAGAATGTGACACATCTATACGCGTATGTAGAAATTTGATGAATATAATTATATGTAATATGCTATACGCATTGTAAAAATACATTACGAGGATTGATCTCGTTCCATTGTAATTAGTAAATACACGATTTTTTTGACAAAACACTGTATCTTTGCGTCCATGAAAATCAATCTTCAAAACATCTCCAATCTTTCTGTGTTAGGTTGCTTATTTAATTTTTAAAAGCGCCAGCTGCTTCTTCGGTCAATGTAAAATTCACGATACGTGCTAGATCTGAACTCTTTTGGCCGATTTTCACGGATACCTTAGAAAATTTGAAGCAAATAAACTCCAGTAGCATTCTGCATTAATAGTAGGGCTATTCGTCACGTTAGCCATTTACATGAATGTGAAACGTCACAGAAGAAAATATAGTATGTAAATAAAAATATAGCAAAAATGCAAAATTGTCAAAAATAAAATATATAAAAAAATACAGTTAAATTCCGAAAAGAATTCTTCTACCGTGTAATAAGATTTTGAAAAAAACTTTAATTTTTTTGAAAATTTGGTAATTACTGATATTCTTTATAGTATCCGGAACAAAGTCGTATAAACGACCACCCATATGCTTACGGGACCTTTTGTAACCCGTGAACGTGTGCGCCGCAATAACCAAGTTGCCCTTGGTTCTGGTATTATGACCATGCAAGTCGCTACCAATTTTAAATAACTTCTTATTGTGCAATACATACTGCAGCAACTTTTATATATATATAAGAAAACGTCGTATATTGTTCCTATTTTTGAAAGAGTGACTCTGAGACAACTGATAATTATAGGCCAATTACCATTTCAACATCCGTGTCGAAGGTTTTTGAGAAATCGATTGCTATATGCATCACATATTACTGGGACAAATACAAAATATTTATTATACAATATAACAGTCAACGCAATTATAGACACGGTTTTTCCACAGAAACAGCATATATTGATTTTGTGTAGTGCATAAATAATTTACTTAACCAAAAAATGAATGGGTTATTATTGACATTTACATGTATTTATATATATTATACATACATTTATATGTATATATATATATATATATATATATATATATATATATATAAACGCAGATAGTATCGACAGTTTGTAAATACAGGATGTGTATGTAAAGAGTCCTGGCCGCCCTCGTGTTTCTGAAGAAAATGTTGCACGAATTCAAACTGCTTTCCAACCTAACCTTCAAAATTAACTCATGCTAGTCGGGAGTTACAACTGCCTACAACAACAATTTGGCGTGTTTTGAGACGTCGATATTTAATCGATAAGAAAGAAAAATTTAATTGTAGAAAACCTTTAGATTACCTTAATTCCTATCAAATAACTCGTACTAGTAATTAAAAAAAAACGATGTTATAAAAGAAACAATAACAGTAAATATAAAAAAGGAGAGAGTAATGAAAAGGAAAATTAAAATTTTTCAACAAATAAAACTAAAAATTAATTGAAATAAATAGAGAATATAGAAAATACTAAAACTAGTTAATCCTAAATTGAATAAAACTAATTAGTAACTAAAGTGAACATGAATAAAAGAGAGAACGGTATGAATAATGAGCAAACCATGATCTGATTGTTAATTGTAGATTACATCGACTGCGTAGCGAAGACTCAGACAATAAATATATTGTACTCCAACCCCTACAATTACGTTCACGCGTCGTCTCCCTGCGATAGAGACTAGTGTCCATCCGCTGTATGTTGAGTACCTTTTACAACTGGATAATATCACTCGAAAAAATCTTTTCAAATTATGTATATATCGACAAAGCTTTAAAAGTTATATATTTCAAAAGTAATTAGTTGGACTAGCATTATTAATCTGTGGGAATATGGAAAGAGATATTGGTTTAGATACATTCTACTAATACTTGGAAGAATTGCCTTGTTAATAAATATCGTCATCTTGAAAGTGTAAATTTTGGTTTCGTAATGTAAGTAATCTGTAGAAAGTAAGTACGAGGTCTGATCAAAAAATAACTGTTATTTTCAAATTTCGTGAGTTACGTATGTTCGATTTTCGCATTTTTTTTGTTATGTTGGTACACATGTCTGTTATATATGTTGGCAATATCAGCCATTTTGGATTGTCAGTTTGTTTTTGACAGATAAAAAGGTTAGTCGTGTTTTGGTGTGCTCTTCGATTTTTTACTATTCGAAAAAATGGATCAAAGAAACTATTAAGTTTTGTGTAAAAAATGAAATTAAATGCGCAAGGAGATTTGAAATGTTGACTCTGGCGTTTGGCGAGTCTACTATGAGCAGAACACAAGTTCAATTGTGGTATAACCGGTTTAAGGAAGGCACGTCAAGTTCGGTCAAATGTGAAGGTTTTGCTCACTGTTTTCTTCGACTGCAATGGCGTGGTGCATCATGACTTCTTGCCACAAGGTCGTACGGTCAATAAGGAATACTACTTTGAAGTTATGCGCCGTTTGCGCGAAGCAATTCGTCAGAAACGCACAGAATTGTGGAAAAAACAATCATGGATTTTGCACCATGATAACGCACCAGCTCACACATCGATGTTTGTGCGTGAGTTTTTGGCCAAAAACAAAACCGTTATCATGCCTCAACCACCGTATTCACCGAATTTGGCTCCCTACGACTTTTTCCTCTTCCCAAAACTGAAGACAGCGATGAAAGGAAAGCGTTTTGCTAAGATTGAGGAGATAAAAGAAAAATCGAAACAGGAGCTGTTGGCGATACCAAAAAGCGCGTTTCAGAAGTGTTTCGAGGATTGGAAAAAACGCTGGCATAAGTGTATTATATCCGAGGGGATTACTTTGAAGGGGACAAGATAGTTATTGATGAATAAATAAATACTTTTTGAAAAAATTGAAAATAACGGTTATTTTTTGATCAGACCTCGTATGTAAAAACAATAGATTGTTTTTGTCAGTGTGTCACTATGCGTTACTTGCATTTCGCTTGTTTTATTCAAAATTATGTCACTAAGTTTTAATATTTCTCTAATTTTTGAATCACGTTGGCTATATGTGTAAAAGCAACGTGAATATACATACACAATGTAATAAAAATGTTTTGAATTAGAAATGCTGAAAGGCAAATTTATTTTTATTTATTAAATTACCATACTTGATTTCAACAATCAAAAATATTAGAAACCGTGAATATTTGGTCAAATAATACCTATATATTATATTAGCGATTCTCAACCTTTTCACACAGCGACCCAATAAATTTGCTTGTACTGGTACCGCGACCCAAATACATATTTAGCAATCTAATAAAATGCTTCACAAATAAAAAAATATTTCACCCGTTGAAGACAAATACCTATCGCTAATATTTATATAGTTTTTCTATCATGTCGCGACCCATAAAAATTTCAGCACAGCCCCATATTGGGTCGTGACACAAACCTTGAGAAACGCTGCTAATATTGTATAATGCAGTACTGCTTGATATTATATACATATATTATACATTATACTACTTTACTTACCCTAATTTCATCTCGAATACGTCTTTCTTCTTCTTCTCGTTGTCGCGCAAATTTTCGATACAGATCATCTTCTTCTTTTCTATGTATCATTTCCAGTCGTCTTTGTTCATCTCTATCCTAAAACAATAAGAGTTTTCTTTTAATATGTGTATGTTATAAATTCTATACAATTACTGTAGTCAATTTGACATAATTACGAAAACACAGTGTTTTTAAATAAATAAATATAATGAACTCTACAAGATAAAAAAATGTTACATGAGACGCTATAAACTAGATTGCTCAAGACAATTAATACAGGTATTTTATATATGTAGTTGATAGTGAAAAGTACTGTCAGTTAATAGAAGACCTACAAGTAGTTCTATAAACCTTTTTGAACAATAAAACGTATACACCGACGTGTCAAAACATGTTTATGCATGTGCTAAAGCTATTGTTGCTAGTGTATAAAAGTGCGCTTAAACACGCTCACCTACCAGTATTCAACAATTTATCTCTATGATATGTAGTAAAGGCTTGTAATTTAGAATGTCGTCCGAGATGGAAACACATCACATCAATAGAATCTTCGAGGGTCATAGGTTAATTGAAAGATGGAAGAACAAAAAGTTTTTTTTTTTTTGTTTAAAATCGCTTTTTGGAAATTGGAAGTTTTCGACTAAGACAAGAGTAAAATCAGGCAACATCAATAATACTAATAAACGATCGATACCTGTCGCAATTAGCACGTAGATTCGAAATGAGTTTATTTCTATCACTGGAAGGCCACTGTTAACAGAAAAATTAAGAAATAGTTTCGTATGTAAACTGACTTATATCCCCGAGGAGTTGATTTGCATTACTCTTACTATAGAGAACAAAAGAGGAGAATGTGGAATACATTGCAGTCACATAATAGACGTATTCTGATTTGACGTGAACTCGGCACACGCAATAACTTACTTTCTATCCGAAAAAGGCCTTAGTACAAGATGATGGCGTTTTAGGCGTTTTAGAATAGTATAGGTCGAGATAAGTACTGGAGAATACACCGACCTTTATTTAAGGAGCTCTTATTGCCCAGAGATATCTGGATGAGATACTGTGACCATTGTTCTTCAGTATGCAGCAGCGTTAGAAAGAATTCATTGTTATGGACGATATTACTTGTCCCTATTGAGCAAAAATCGTGAAAAACTGGATTGGTGAAGTTGGTATAAAGAAAATGTAACGGTCAATTAATATTTCCCGGTGATAATCCAAAAGAACACGTTTGAGATGATGTGAGAATACGCGTTACCGTACGAAATACGCCACCGAGAACGGTATTATGAATTACTGTCAAGAAGGAATGAGACATGATTTGCCAAGAAATATTTGAACATATGCGTACAATCCGTACAATTACGATGCTAAATTTTTTAAATGCCTGTGGAGATCATACACATTATTAATCTCTATTTTTGTTTGAAAAATTGCAATAAAGCTTCTGTAAAATTGAACATATTTTTTCTACAATCAAAATTTATACTTCCCCAGTAAGTTTAAATTAAAAATTTTGGTGAAACATTTTGTGAAATACCTGTTAATTGGTTTGAGCAGTGTAATATGTTCAATTAAGAACACAAAATACAATATATTGTTAGTTAAATAATTTTCGTTTAACACAAAAGATAATTATAACCATAATAAAAATTTGTACTACAAAATATTTACGATAAGAGTCTCTTTCCTTTCTGATATATAGACAGAAGATAGAATTATGGAAACAACTTACGTGGTTGCCAAGTATGAAAAGAAAAGCGTAGAACTAGAAATAAAGCGTGTAACTTTTTGACACACTGAAGCTGTTGCAGCTATGAATAACTGTTATATTAAGAATTTGAATGGTCCTATAAAAAACTGATCAGGAATCAATGTTGAAACGATGAATTAAAGTTTTTTATGGAGTTATATAAACTCAATAGCTGAAGATTACTTCGAATATGTTTGAAAAATTGCAACACATGACATATTTTTGGAGTTCTATACATAGGAAATATAGATTTCTCTAAAATAAGGTTGAATAAGAAGTGAAGTACTTAGTTTCAATAAAGCATGAGTACCATCTCTAGCATTAAAGATAAACATACATATGCCACGTGAAAAACTGTCCCTAAGATTTTTGAGTGTACTAAAGCTTTCTCTACCTCAGTAATGTACACCAGATTGGCGCAAGGGCTTTCATTTGGAACAACAACAGTTGGATGTAATCCAGACATAGTACACCGATAATGGGCTTCACTTGAATATTTCTAAATGTAGATACGTCTCATTCACTCGTAGAAGTTCCTCTATTGAATTCAATTACACTTTGCCTAAAAAAATGGCAAGGTGTTAGGGATTAGGGTATTACATTTGACTCCAAATTATTATTCAATATCCATATAAATAATATATCCAATGCTGCATTAAAAACTTTGGGTTTCATAATTAGAACCACCAAGTCCTTCTCGTTAATCGACAGCATACTACCACTTTATTTTGCCTTTGTTAGGTCGAAACTCGAATATGCGTCATTGGTGTGGTCACCTCTTTATGAAACACATGTCCATGTTCTGGAATTAGTGCAAAGGCGCTTTCTGAAGTATCTCTTCTTTCGCCAGTTTGGGAACTATCTTCCTTGGGGCTACAGCCATATTAATCTACTAACTACATTTAACATAGAACCATTAGAGCTCCGTAGACATCGCAATGATATAAAATTTCCTTGCCATCTTCTGCATAATGGAATAGACGCACCTGAAAATCTGGCAAAGGTAAGCTTTTTGATTCCCAGGCAAGCGACTAGAATAACGAACACCTTTCGCCTGCTCATTCCAAGGACAAATGTACTAATTGGATCGCCTGTCTACCGAATATGTAATAACTTTAATAATTTAACAGCCGTGGATATGAACTATAGTCCTTTACCAACGATTTTTCGTCAGTGTTTGTAGTGTATAAGTGTGTCTATACTTTTTATGGTGGTGGGTCTTACAAATAAGTATTTAATGTTAATTAGTATTTAATGTATTTAGAAAATTGAGTGTTCACTGTAAGTCAACGCAGAAGTAATTAGACTTAAAAGTTGTCCTGTAATAGGATTGTAAAGATCTGTTGGGCAAATATATACATTATTATTATTATTATTATTATTATTTGATGATATATAGGCAGGCACTTATAAAGGTGAACTATACAAGACTAAACTAAAAATGTGTATAAAGACACTTACTCTAACTAAACATGTGTATGCCTTTATATATACATATATATAAGAACGCCCGGCCTACAGATGTTTTAAGCGATTTCGATTTTTATTTTATTACACCAAGTGTAATTTCTCTGGTCCTAATTTTATTGCATACCTAATGCATAAGTGCAGCTGCATAAAATTATAGATAATAAAAATAGTATATAATAGGATTCTCACATATATTTCATCTTTGTAGTATTTTATTGATTAAGGATACAAAATTCCGACAGTATCCTACTAGATACGCATTTCGATAACTAAGTTATTATCTTCGAATACTCTAGTAGTATTTGTTTGAATGTCAAGTCTATGTCGTCTTTTTCTGTGTAGTAATGTGTGTTTTTTTTAGAGGTATAGAACTTTAAGTTGGCAACACTTTTTTAACTGGCGGCCATTTTGTCAGCTGTTAAGTGATTTATATTTAGTTTGGTTTGTCATTTCAACATGAATAGACTGACGCCTGAACAACGCTTGCAAATTGTGCAAATTTATTTTGAAAATCATGGTTCTGTTCGAAATACGTATCGCGCACTACGTCAACATTACGGTCAACATAATCGTCCATCAGAGCAATTAATTCGATTAACTATGGAACGTTTTCGCACCACGTATACTCTAAATGATAACACGCATCCAGAGAGACGTCGTACAGTGCGTACAGAAGAAGTCATTGCTGCTGTAGAGCGTAGCGTAGAGGAAGACCCGAATCAGTCTATCCGCCATCGTGCACAGGAATTGGATATGTGTCCATCCACTTTATGGAAGATTTTGCGGAAAGATCTAGGTTTGCGTGCTTACAAAATCCAACTCGTGCAAGAATTGAAGCCACACGATCACCTAGCAAGGCGTAGATTCGGTGAATGGGCCCAAAACAAGATTGCCGTTGATCCCGATTTTCATAATCGAATTTTGTTTAGCGATGAAGCTCACTTTTGGTTGAATGGATACGTCAATAAACAAAACTGCCGTATTTGGAGTGATGATAATCCTCAAGTGTTGAGACACCGTTATATCCAGAAAAACTGACTGTTTGGTGTGCTTTATGGCCTGGTGGAATAATTGGTCCGTACTTCTTTAAAAACGAAGCTGGCCAGAACGTTACAGTCTATGGTGACCGCTATAGAGCCATGATTACTGACTTTTTCGTTCTTCAATTGAACAATCATGATGTGCAGGAGTTGTGGTTTCAAAAAGACGGCGGAACATGTCACACAGCTCGTGCCACAATTGATTTATTGAAGGAAACGTTTGGTAACCGCATAGTTTCACGCTTCGGACCCGTGAATTGGCCTCCAAGATTGTGCGATTTAACGCCGCTTGACTATTTTCTGTGGGGATATGTGAAGTCGCTAGTCTACGCCGATAAGCCCGAAACGATTGACCACTTGGAGGACAACATTCGCCGCGTTATTGCCGATATACGGCCACAAATGTTGGAAAAAGTCATCGAAAATTGGCCCTCCAGATTAGACTACGTCCGATCCAGCCGTGGCGGTCATATGCCAGAAGTCATATTTAAATTATAATGCCAGAAGATTATCTTTCGAATAAAGTAAATTTCATGTCAATTTAAAAAAATCATATTTGTTTTATTCCATTTCAAAGTTCTATACCTCTAAAAAAAACACCCGTTATTACCATTAACTAATTCCGGACTGTGTTAAGTACACCGAAGATAACCACTTAATTGCTGTAAAACGTATCTAGAAAGATACAAATATTAATGTTATGATGATAAGAGTTTTTTTTACCTTTCTAATAATATAGACACTATTGAAATATTTCCCAAAGACTTTCATAATCTGTACAGAATCAGTATTTTGTTTTAGTTGGTTTTGTTTATATATTTTTAGCAGTAAGATTTACTTATTGTTCTCAAAAAATATTGCATAATGTTCATGGAGTTACGTGCCACATCAATTTTCGAATAAAGTGTTTTATTTTCTAGCATCGGTTTTTTTTTTAAAACCACTTTTAAGTGTAAAATCAGAAGAGATTAGTTTGTTATTATAACATAAACTTTTACAACATTCAGATTACTGCTACTACTGGGACTAATACGCAATAGCGTATTGCTATTGCATATTAAGTGTGTTTTATTTATTATTAATGTGCATGATTGTACACACTGACTTAATTTGTTAATGACACTAAAAACAACGTGTGATACATTATTCAACAGAGAATTATGTGCAATCTTGTGATTCATTTTGAGAATAAAAAGTATGGTGGGAACATCTACAGTATTTTTGTCTTCGTGAATAATATTTGTTCGTTTAGAAAACAATAACAAGTCGTTCCCATTTTCATCGTTTCGGGCGATTATTTTTTTTGTTCTTGTAAAAGAACCGGCAAAGTCAGTCATATGTACTACAGTAGATTTAAGAGCGCAATTGAAATTTAAAGTACGTATTGTGTGTGTAGTAACAATGCAATGTGCTGGTCTGTTACAAGGAATGCTGCCGGAAGTAACACGATTGTTAAGTGAAATCATGTACTTGCTTCGTTAAATATATGCACCTGTATTTGAAATAGGAAGGTGTTCTATATGTATTTGCCAGAAGCACATACCGATGAGAGGTACGGTATGATTCGAAGCTAACATTTTAATTGATGTGATGAAACGCTTATTAGTTTTAGATTACGTTATCGACTTTAGGTAATTATTATAATCCTACACCTGTGTATACATATGAAAATTTTCCTTGGAAAGTGCGTTTAAATATTAGCGAATTTGTAAATTTCAAATACATCTACATATGTAGTATTTTAGAAAGTGTCAAATATCCAAACCAAATTTCTACAGCACATAACATAAAATTCCAAAGTTTTATCAGGAACGTAATTCATAATGTTAGGAAATGCTCTGATCAAAAGGGAACAGTTTAGAATTTTACGTTTTACAGTGCGATAGTTTTTTACAATACTTCTGTAATCATTAAAAAAAAGCTAAGTAAATATATTACAATAATACCACCTATGAGAAATTGTAAAACCTATAAAAACTATGTATTGGAATAAATAAAATACAAATGCAAAAACAGTTGAAATGGATATACTAACATTTTAATTTCATACTCTCTGTCTCAAAAAATAATCTGAATAGATGCAAGTAGTACGTGGGCAACGTGAAATGTTCTCGACCTGACAATGAAAGACTGCGGTTTAAATTTAAAAAATTATTTTATTTTTCTACATAATCTCCCTTGACTTCAATATACTTGGTCCAGCGTTTTTCTAACATATTCCTTCCCAGAAGTGAGCGTCTGGAAGGCTGTCAAAATATTCTTCTACGGTCCTTTCAACTTCTTCGTTGGATGTGAATCGCTTTCCAGAAACAATTTTTTTCAAATTTGGGAATAGATGGAAGTCTGAGGGTGCCAAATCAGGAGAACAGGGAGGACGCCCTAGCAAATCGTACCTCAAATCCCGCAATTTTCCTATCGCCAACGCACCTTTGTGTGCGGGTGCGTTGTCCTGATGAAAAATGATTTTTTTCTTCTTCAAATCAGGCCTCTTCTCGCGAATTTTGGCTTCCAGCTGGTCAAGAAGGTTAGAGTAATATGCGCCTGTAATTGTTCTGCCTTTTTCAAGGTAATCAATTAACAAGATTCCTTTTGCATCCCAAAACACGCTGGCCATGACTTTTTCGGCAGATGTGATCGACTTCGCTTTTTTGGCGCTCAACCACCGGCTTCCACCCACTGCTTCGACTGCTGTTTCGTTTCTGGCGTGTAGTGGTGGACCCATGTCTCATCCATGGTGACAAATCGCCGCACAAAATCGGTCAGATTTTTGTTAAATCGGTCCAAAGAATGCTCCGAAAATCTTTTGCGCATTTGCTTTTGATCGACATTCAGCAAATGCGGCACCCATCTTGCGCAGAGCTTTCTCATCTCTAATTCTTTGTGCAAAATGTTTCGCACCCTTTCTTTCGATATCCCCACAGCCTCAGCTATCTTACTCACTTTCACTCGCCTATCGTCAAACACAATATCATGTACTTTTTCGATAATTTCTGGTGTGGTTGCGGTTTTTGGCCGTCCTTCAGATGGGTCATCTTCGAGGGACGTACTACCACGTTTAAATTCAGCTGCCAACTTTTTAACGGTTGATATCGAAGGAGCAGAGTCTCTGTACACTTTTGTCAACTTCGGATGAATTTCCATAGGGGTTAAACCATCCAAAACAAAGAATTTTATAACAGCACGATATCAAGTTTATCCGTTTAAAAAAATAACACGCACGACGTCTACTACAAAAATTCTGGCAAACAAACTACTTGAGAGAACAGGTTGAAAGTTTTCATATGCACTAAAGACACACGCAGCTACGCAGGAAACATCAATTTCTGTTAATTGTAACGCCATCTCTGTGTCAGGCCGAGAACTTTTCACCTTGCCCACGTAGCTAAGAACTCTTGAACTCATTTTATTTATTTCGAATATTCTTTTTTAACAGAAACATTGCGATTTACACATTTAATATTTTGAACGTATAAATCAAACGCAAAGATTGTGTTGAGCATGTTCGTTGTTGATCGTTGAATATTTTATTTGACGCAAAACAGTTTCTTTTCATGGCCAAATTCAATTTCGGAAATAAAAAATAATCGGGACAAACCGAAATGCGAAAAGAGTTGATTTTTGCTCAAGAATGGATGAACGATGAGAAAGTGCATCATCGTGTCACGACCGCCAATTGTTTGGTCCTCGATATTTAGGGCGAACATTACGAATACGGCCAATCGAATGTTCAAAACACCATAATAATCATTGTGGCACTTGAATTGAACTCTTCGTGGATAATGCCCTTAGAGTTATTTTGATTTTTAAGGCGGGCCGCCACGTAGTGAGAGAGGTCACCCGTACGTATATCGTTTGGTAGTAAACCGTCGACAATCGATACGACCGAATGTATCCTAACAAATCGGACATAAATACATACGTGGTAATTTGTAATATAATTTACGCGGTATTATATAATACCTGATATTTACTTTGGTCATCATTTTAGTTAATCGGTTTGAACATTTATTATCATCCATATCCCCTCTGCTTTTTCTTATATTTTAATACAACTCAAAAGCAAAAAGCGAGTTTAACTATTATCAGAAGCGTTTCTGTTGCACTTTTTTCGTTTTTAACACGGAACTTAAAATCGTTTTTTTATACTTTATGTTTTGAGTGAGATGTATACAGTGTCACATAAATGCGCCACTAATTTTCTCAAAATAGTGCAATTTCAGTTATTTTCGGGAAAGAGGGTGTGGAATACGTTTCGGGGATTTGAGGAAGATTGCTTTTGTGTCCACTATTGATAATAGTGTTTTCACAAATTTCACAGACAATATCCCAACATCAATGAACTTTCACAGCTGATTCTTACACATACGTAAACACGGTTGAAGGCAGTGTTTTATTACTTTCGCCATTTCTAACAAACTAAGTCTGTAATTTCACAATTTGAACCCAACGAAGCAGTTGTTACCAAGGCAAGTTTCAAAATTGGAAGATGCTCAAGTTGCAGCAGATTTAGAAACAATTGATGCTGCAAATATTTAACTGATCTTATCCAATTTGTGCCTCTGAATATAGAAAACATTGAATATTTGACCGAGCGCTCATAGTACCAATTCTAGTGGTTGATATGCACTTTTTATATACACATTTCAAATCAAGATTATAATGTAACATAAGCCCAATTTTGTTTCTCAGAAACTCCCAATTA
The DNA here is from genome assembly GCA_031893035.1 of Dermolepida albohirtum. Taxonomy (NCBI): domain Eukaryota; kingdom Metazoa; phylum Arthropoda; class Insecta; order Coleoptera; family Scarabaeidae; genus Dermolepida; species Dermolepida albohirtum. The sequence continues at coordinate 26,460 of JAVIWB010000019.1, read as the reverse complement.
TAAACCGATTTTTTGAAACTTATTTTTTTTCTTCGTTTCCTTAAAATAATGGTGATACTTTTGAGCAAACAAAGAAAAAAATAAGTTTCAAAAAATCAGTTTATAATTGGAAGTTTCTGAGAAAAAAAACTACTTCTGTTTAAGGTTGTCTTAAAATTTTCGGAAAATATTAAGGTGAAAATACTTAAAAAATGGATTTTCATTAGCATTTTCATAGTCAGATAATATAGGTTGTTTTCTTATATCTAAAGACTTTACTACATCTTTAAAAATTTAAGATTCTTAAAATAAGACAACGCCTGTTCTTATGATTTTTTTATTGTGAATTTATATGGAATTTGTCTATTTATATTTGAGGAAAATGTTTGTTGAAACTGGATTTTATGGATTAGATTTTTATACACATGAATGTATAAATATCTAATTCGTCTAATCTATATCAAAAGTTAAAATAGTCGCACAAAGTCTTTCATTGATCTCTTCTTTGACAATGAAAATAGATAATTACATATTTTAACGATCAAACTAAATAATGAATTATGCTACTAGTAATCTAAGAGAAGATTATGATGGATGATCTGCATCAAAAATTACTAGTAACGAGTTCTTATTATTCAAGGCATACAGATGTCTAGTCATTAGCATTTAGTGCACTATATAAAGTACCTTATAGATAACTAACAGGGTAAATTGTTAAGTAAACAAAATAATTGTAATTTAATTTTAAAATCTGCTTCTAGTTATACTCAACGCTAATTAAGTTCATGATAAACTACAGCCTTCGTATTAATTTTACAATTAGTATTTAATTTTGCTGTCATTATTTTATTTCTAGTAATAATTAGGTGGTTCTTCTCAAGAAATTTTGAAGAAAAGGTGTAGTTTCGCATACTAAATTACTATGGTAATTATATGATTTTTAGATTTTGAAAGATTATCGCTATATTTAATGCACGCAGTTTTCTGGTATAAGTAAATAAAGTAGTATTATTAGTTCTAAGAACGTATTTAGAAAACGATTACTGTTAAACTCTTTTAATAGTTTTGCATAAATAGGCTTACAGAAAAAAACGGCATCTTCTTTCACTGCTTTTCTCGACGTCAAGATTTTTATAACACGGCTTTAAACTGAATTATTAAGCGCTTTCTTTGAATTTAATTAAGATACTTATATTATAAGATGCAATTAGAAATAATTATGCTCATTGATAAAAGTTGTGTCAAGTAATAAATCCTTCTAATAATTTTCTAAGGAGGAATTTTCTATTACATGCACGCACATTCGGAGATGCAATAATAAATTCCAATTGTTTCTTTATCTTTTAACCAATATTTCGCATATGCATAAATTAATGAAAGTTATATTACAATAAAAACTTTTTTATTTATGTAAAATTGTGGATATTAATTTACGAATATTTAATAAACGCAAATATGCTAAAAATATCTTATTATAATTATATATAGAAATTTGTAATTATTTGATGAAAATTCATAATAACACACTTTTGCGATTTCACGTAATTATTTTTTTTTAAAGTAGTAACAATTGTTTCACCATTACTGTGACTTTTTCAGATTAAGAGGTACATAACGAGAATGGAATACATTCTGGTCAGCTAAACTAATTTATGGGTAAGGGTGATATACAATTACATGGAAGCAAGATTAAGAGTGAAGAATTATTCAAATCTACTTGAGTGTTAAGTTAATTATTACATTTTTTATGTCTGTCTACATCTATTGTTTCAAGTAATGATAATTCCATGCTTTTATTCTCTGAATCTAAAATGGTGAAATTTGATTTAAAAGGATGATTATTAGTACTTAAATATATGGCATAGTTTGAATTAATTTTGTTATAATTAAAACTTCTTGCGTGTTCCGATATCCTTATCTCCATAGATCTTTTAGTTTATCCGATACATATCTTAGAAAACAATCTTACGGACTCCCGATTTGCTAGATTTATTTATTTTGCTTTTGTTGCTTTTAATTATTTTTTTTTTAAGGACAAAATAAATAAATCGAGCAAATCGAGAGTCCTGTGAGCTTACTTGAAGTGATTGTTCTAACATACATATATATTGGACAAACAGGAAGATCTATGGAAACAAGGATATCAGATCACTAAAGGAAGTTTTAATTATAATAAAAGTGATTCCACTATGCCGTACATTAAAATACTTTTAATAACGGCATAAAATTATCATTATAAGAGATGGCAAACAAGAACAGAATATATTCTGATCAGATAAACTAATTCAGGGGGGTGGTACATATATAATTACACGAGAACAAGGCTAAAAATTGAGAAATATTCAACTTTACTTGATTATTTAATAAATTATTATATTTTCTATGTCTGTTTATAAGCCACAGTGGTAGTGAAACAATTGCTACTCTTTTAAAAAAAATTAAAAATAAAAATTTTGCGAAAATCGCACAAGTGAGTATTTTATATTTAATTCTACAAAATTTTTCATAATCTATGTTATTATCGTTAGTTTAAAATACAAATAGGGTGAAGATCAAAGTTAAAAAGCTTATTAATTTTATATTTAATACTCTCTTACAGAATAATATTTATGCAAACATACAGATTGTTATATACTAGTTGTTTGTACATATTCATTTTTAAAAAATAACGCAATAATAACAGAGAAAAAATTAAAAAATCATGTTAGCAAAGTTACACTAAACAAAAGAATAATAATAGAGAGAAAACGAAGCTAATATCAGAACGAATCTAGATAGATTGTTTAATTACTTATAATAGGTATCAAAGGTACTTTCTTAAATAAGTTAGGTCTGACCATCTGGTCCCAAATAGAAGACCTGAATAATTGATTCAGAATAATGCAGTCACTGCATCCTTTAACATTAGATCTGCTTGTGTATGAAGAAGTAATAATAATCTTCTTCTTAAGCTTCGTCGAATGCAAAAAATTTTCCTACATTAGTATCGTTAACATTATTTAAAGAGAGAGATTAAATACAATTTATTAAGTGGTTAAGAGAACTATAATTGCATCTCATAAACTGAAATAAAACACGTCACTATAATAAATATATGAACGAGCACTATTAAACCAATTAATGGGAAGAGAATAATTCTATTTTTCAGGAGATTCTGATTGAGACAGTTTTCAAATATACAATTCTCCTCAGAAAACCTAAAATCTCATCGATGGATTATTCTCTTATAGGTTATTGTATCTTGACGATATAGCCAAAGTGGCAGAAAGAACTACACTTCCATCTCACAAACCAAAATAAAACCATCGGAGAGAAGGAAACGTTTATTAGTTTGTGTCTATTCCGCAATTAGTGGAAAAAGAATAATTCTATTGATGAGATCCTAATTAAAAAGCATTTCGAATATAAAATTCGCTAAAAATCAGCTAATCTATGACCTCAACAACGAATTAGGTTATCGTATCTTTACGATACAGCGAAAGTGGTGAAAAGAACTATACTTCCATCTCATATATTTTATCTCGGTTCATGAGTTGAAAGTATAGTTCTTTTCACTGCCTTGGCTGTATCATAACTATAACAGAATAAGTCGTTCATAAGATCACAGGTTAGCTGATGAGAATTTTATATCCGAAACATTTTCATCTCGTTATTAATAAAATTTTTCTTTTCCAACTAATTGACTTTATGTAGAGTTTATAGGGCAATGAGCGAAATAGCTACGAACTATTATGCGTTTCCTTCTTTCGGATAGTTTAATTTCAGTTCATGAGATGGAAGGCTAGTTATTTTCACTACTTTCGCTGTATCACAGATTCACTGATGGAGACTTTATATTCAAAACGCACCTCATCAGGATCTCATCGATAATAGAATTTTTCTCACAATTTCTTAAGTAGCGTTTAAAGAGTAGCTGAGGTATTAATTTCTATTTAAATAATCGCTCAAACTTAACTATCTAATTGCATTATTTCTTTGAAGACTATTGATGTGAAAAATTTTATAATAAATAATTCAATTTATTGAACAAAATACAAATTTAAGGTTCTAAAAGCTTGAAAGCAATTACCCGTAAAATACGAGGATAGTTTGACAAGTAGTGAGAATGACACATAGGTGGCGCTCTAATTGGTAAAACAAATGCACTGTAATTTAGGTTGCCTATTTATATGTTTACATTCCGATATTTAGATACATCAGTTGATTAGTTTATTTTTGACAGCTGATTGAAAAAGAAGCAACTCGTCGTTTTGTTAAAATGGAAAAACCAGAGTATCGTGCGGTGATTAAATACTTCGTAATTAAGGGTATGAAAGCTACCGAAATAAAAGATGAGTTACGGAAAACATTAGGTGAATCTGCTCGATTATCCGCCACAATAAGTAGATGGGTAAATGAATTTAAACGTGGTAGAACAAGCTGTGCTGATGAAGCGCGCTCTGGAGCACCCAAAATCATGACTTCTAAGGAAATTATTATAAAAATCCATAATATTATAGAGATAGCAGACATGGTAAACATTTCATCAGAATGCGTACACCACATTTTAACGAAGGAATTTGGCCTTTCCAAGCTTTCGGCAAGATGGGTGCCGCGATTGCTTACGACTGATCAAAAGTTCACCCGTTTATGCATTTCCAATGAGTGTTTGGACCTTTATAAGCGGAATCCGGTTGATTTTTGTAGGCGATTTGTTACTTGCATTGAAACTTGGATACACTACAGTACACCTGAAACTAAACAACAGTTGAAACAATGGTTAGAACGTGGTTCTGCACCTCCATAGAAAGCGAAAACCATTTTATCGGCAAACAAGGTGATGGCATCAATTTTTTGGGATTCGAAGGGCATTTTGCTCATTGATTACCTTCAGAAAGGTGCCACAATAAACGGACAATATTATGGAGAACGTCTACAAAAATTAAATGTTGAGATTCGTGCTAAACGGCCAGGAATGGCAAAGAAAAAGATTCTGTTTCACCAAAACAACGCTCCCTCGCATACTAGCACAGTTGCGATGTCCAAAATCCACGAGTTGCATTTCCAATTAGTACCGCATGCGCCTTATTCGCCGGATCTTGCCCCTTCCGATATCCACCTTTTTCCAAAATTGAAAACGGCACTAGATGGAAAGAAATTTTCGTCTAACGACGAGCTTATCATCTTTGTAAATGAGTATTTTGCAAGCCTTCCGGAATCGCATTTTAGAGATGGCATTGGAGCACCGTTGGAATAAATGTATTGCTCTTTTAGGAGAATATATTGAAAAATAAAAATTAATTTGTATTTAAAAAATTCGTTTTTCTTTCCATTCTCACTACTTGTCAAACTACCCTCGTATTATGAAATATCTTATTGGCTTAATTTGCCAATAATCATTTAATTCTATTCGAGATTAAACGACCATTAGAAAATTAGCAAAAACTTGTATGTGTATGTAACTTTCTATGTTGTTTGTTATATGTTAATTATTTCAAACACAAATGACGCCCTTATAGAATTTATGAACATTGACTTAATAAAAAAATAAATACAGTTTCCTCTGTAAAGAACAAAAAGAGAATGTCTTAAATTCTGTGAATATCAATATATTATATATGGGGTCAATGATATTTAGAATTTACTCAGACAAGATATTAAAACTTTTCCCTACTTCCTTCCTGTGTTATTCTTATACAAGCGATTAATTACAAAAAAAAGTCTCCCATAAGTTCCAAAAAATAGAAAGTAGATATAACCAAGTTTTTTATGTATGTATATTCGCATGAACAAGTCGTAATAATTATGAAAAAATATTTGACAAAACATTCTTGACTTGAGTAAGGTGTACAAATGCAAACATTAGTGTAAAATAGGTTTATGAAAGTGGCTATGGCACATAATTATAGTATCGAATTAATAATATAAAAAGTAAGATAATTTTAAGACATCCGATATTAACAACTTGTGTCCGTGTGAAAGTGTATTTTAAACAATTATTGCTCTTACTTTCGATAACATTTAGTGTACATATACGTTTGGAAGCATTACTGCGTATTGATTTGATAATTTCATAACTAAAGAAATTATGCAAACGTTTAATTAACACTGTTATATAATATTGCGATATTTGTCATACATTTATAAAACAGTAGTATTAACTAGTTTAAATATTTTGCTTTAAAGTTTTAAAAATGTTTAAATTTCAAGAACTGTGAAAATTTGTTGTGAAAGATAAATGAAAGTTTAAGAAAAAGGTAGCTTTATAGAACTGTGCACTTATGAAATAAAAGACTACAAGAAAAAAATGGTTTGGAAGTTAATAATAAAAAAAAACATCCAACAACTTATATATACTTATGTACATATATACACTACTGTTCATAAGTATTTGGGCACCCATATTTTATAAAATTATTTGAACAGCATAGCTTCTAGGAAATTCATTCTTGTAATATTGGATAGGTATAAGGAAAGTATTAAATCTACAGAAACGCTGCATAAGTAACATTATGTATTACTTTATTACCTGCAATAAACCAAAATTTGTTATTGGGACTACCTGGGGATTAGCGCAATAAAAGTTTCTCCAAGTTCTTGTAATTGTCTTTCTGTGAAGGATACTGAAGGATAAGTTTAGTAATGATGTTTTAATGACCTCGGGCGAGTTTCATGTTATATTTCTGAAATTGCCCTCAGTTACGTTTCTGTATTCGTTGTGAGATATTCCTGTGCTAGTAGTGTTGTTAAGATCGTTAAATATGCCAAAAAGAAAAGAGATGGACATTGAAACGCGTTCTCTTATAATTGCGCACCATAAAGATGGCAAAAGCAACCGGCAAATTGCGAAACAATTAAAATTAAATAATACTTCCGTAGACTATGTCGTCAAAAAATACCGAGAAAGTGGCAGTGTTCTCAATAAATCACCGAGTGGGAGACCCAGAGCGACAACTTCTGCTGAGGATCGTGCAATAGTGATCACAAGCAAAAGAAATCGACGGAAAACAGCCCCAGAAATCGCTGCAGAAATCAATGCAGATCGTCCAAAGTCAATAAGCGTAACAACGGTCAAACGTCGCTTGTACAAAGCAGGTTTGTACGGACGAATTGCAATGAAAAAACCGTTATTGCGCAAACACTTCATTTTTTCACTAGTGCTTTTAATCATTTCTTCTAAATTTATGGGTGCCCAAATACTTATGAACGGTAGTGTATAAACAGATCGGAGAATGGAAAGAGTTTAGATGTTTGTGATATTTATTTCAATATTTGAAAAGTTATGGAGAATTAAGGGATAATGGAACATAAAAATTAAAAAATCGGTTTGATAACAACTATAAAGAAAAAGCAGATACAAGTTATTGGACAAAACTTAGTAAGATGAATGACTTCATTATGCAAAAATAAAATTGTCTGTTATGTATGATTAGACCTGGACACTTTCTCTCGTCTGATATACTCCAGATTTTTTGTTTGTAATTTTATCTTTACTACTTATTGAATATTTTATATCCGGTTTTATATTAACAATGGATATGTATTTTATGTTATTTAATGGTGTAAATTTTTTATTTTCTCGAAAATATATTAGTCCTGGGAACTTTCTTTCATTCGCAGGTACGGTTCGTTATTCAGCCCGTATAATATTTAATACCAAAATTTAATTTTTATAATGTAAGGAAATAATAAAATTAATACCTAATTATAATTTAAAATGTTTTTATACTTTTGTAGAAAATATATTGCATATATTTAATGTAATGCATACATATATTACACAGACCTGCGATGAAAAAATTGTTTAAAATATAATCAGTATTGTTTATAGTTTTTTGTACACTGATTACGGAAAAAATTCTATTAGGCGCAGTTTAGTAACAAATTTCACTAGAAATGATCGACAACGAGGCATTTTAGGCAAGTAAGCATTACAGTGTTTAATCTTAATAATTAAAATTAAGCTTAGATTGCCCGTTGAAAATATTAATTCGATGGGATGACAACCTGAGTAGCTATTAAACCTTTGTTCGACCCCCGCAATCCTACAGTAGGAGAAGCACAAAACGGAGTTTTGATGGGGAGCGAAAATGATACTACAAGGGCTATTACATAATGTTTATCAGTTTTCAATCAGTTTTACTAAGTTTGTGTTATTTTTATAAAAAATGTTTGGTTACTTACGATTTTAATAAAATGTAAAATAAAATATACATTCCATAATTTTTTGAATTTGGCTTACTATTCCCAAAATACATCTGTTTTTTGTGAGAAAACCCTACGTGTTAGAACAAAACGGTTTTAGTTTTTAAGTAGCACTGAAAACACACAAAAAAGTGACTTATGTTAAAACAATTTTTAAAAGGTATTTTTTGCAGGCCTGTATTATTTACTTCACACTAAATTTGAATGCTATATAATTGTAAGGTTTTACAGTATTTACGTATACATACATATAGCCTATGTAAAATTCTTTTACTGTATAATATTTCAATTGTTTGATTTAACCATTACGATTCTATATCGAGAACAAAAGTCGGTGATTCATAGAATATCATCGAATAACGAATGTGCGATTTATGCATGTGATTTCAAAACAAAAGGGTTACCTTTTATTGCACAAATATAAAAATGGTTAATAAACTACCCAGATTTGAAATATAATGTTAATGTAGTACGTTGTTCGTCGTGCGATAAATATTTATGTATATATATATATATATATATATATATATATATAATTGCTTTTCTATCGTCTCCGTGTCCAGAATACTAAACGACACAAAGACAAAAAGGCATGACTGGTATACCGTTAAATAAATATTTCTATTCAATCTTATTGTTTTTATGTTCGTGCAATATATCTTTTTACGTGTTCGATAAAGAACAATTTCGAATATTTTGAATTATTGTCAAAAATTATATTTTATTTTATTATTGTAAATGGACACAAAATTAAGAGGCGTTAAAATATGATTTTGTACTTATATATTTACTTTTTAAGTTGGCAATATAAGTAAAGCAAAAATAGTTGGCTGAGTACACGTCTATTTCTCCTTTATGTTTAACTATTTTATGAAATAATAATTTATAACCAATTGCAAGTATATGACAATAAAGGATATAAAAACGGTTTCATATTATTTATTATTAACACTTAACTGCAAAAATGTATATAAATCAAAATACAATGACAACAACGTTGTAATAAAAGTCTACTTGATTTTAACAATAAACATTTTTCAGAAGACGCTACACTTTAAATGGATTTGCATATATATATATATATATATATATATATATATACACTATCGTTCATAAGTATTTGGTCACTCTTGTTTCATTACAGTTTCTACAGAAAAGTTGTAATTATGAAATTTATTTCTGTAGTAAGAAATAATTTCATAGTAAACATTAAAATCTATAAAAGCTTATTCAAAAATAATTATGGAATTACCCTATTATTTACAAGGAATGATAACACCCTAATAAAACTCCAGGCTGAATAATTGCACTTAAGGGATTAGATCTCTTAATTCTTGGAAATTTTCATTATTCTGATTTTATTTTAAGGTAGGGTGTTATTGTAAACTATTAAGTATTTATACTTGGATATTTTAACAAAATTGCAGTTAGTTTTTGTGAGGTACTCATAGTGATAACATCGTGTATTTCGAAGAAGTGTAGAAACACGATCGCAAAAGCAACCGCGAAATTGCCAAAGAACTTAAATTAAATCAGTCCACCGTGGGTTATATCATTAAAAAACACCGCGAATGTGGAAGTGCGTTGAGTAGAACTCGAAAAGGCAGACCAAGGGTAACAACCTCAGCAGAAGATCTTGCAATGGTGGTAACAAACAAGAGAAATAGACGACAGCCCCAAAAATCACAGCAGAAATGGATGCTGTTCGTCGAAAACCCAGAAGTATTTCCACAGTTAAACGGCGATTAAAAGAAGCTGGTCTTTATGGACGAATTGCAATGCGGAAGCCGCTTCTACGCAAGCAAAACAAGAAGAAACGTTTAAAGTGGGCACGCGATTAGCAAAATTGGACCATAGAAGATTGGAGTAAAGTATTGTGGACCGATGAATCCAAATTCGAGATTTTCGGTTCATGGAGACGTGGTTTCGTGAGGAGGTTTATGGATGAGCGTGCCCGGGAAGAATGCATAGCCCCTACTATTATGCATGGTGGAGGTTTAGTCATGATATGGGGTTGCTTTTCTGAATCAAGTGTGGGAGAACAGCATAAGCGCATATTAAAGGAAAACGCAATCCCTTCTAGAATTAAAATTCCGGGTTCCAAAGTATGCCGGAAATATTTGCAGAAATTGGAGAACGAGGGAACCATAAAAGTTATGGCGTGGCATCCCCAGAGTCCTGATTCAAACCCCATCGAGTTGCTGCGAGAAGAACTTGACTGAGAGGTGAGAAAATCGGCCGCCACATCTGCTGTTAATATGTGCAAGAACCTGTAAAAGGCATGGAGTAAAATAAAACCTGAGACATTACGAAAATTAATCGAAAAAACGCCTCGATTGTGTGCTGCAGTGATTAAAAATAAAGGAGGGCATATAGACGAGTCTAAAATTTAAATAAATATATTATACAACAATTGTAGATGTAAAAATATATATTTTTCATTTGATACGTAGACTTCCGCGGTCGTGGTCCATACTATCTACTACTACTGCTACTGCTTGTTGTACTGAAACTCAGTTTCAGTACAACAAAGTAGCAGTAGTTGTGCCCTGAAGATGTCCATTACGAGTGGGTACGAAACGTCGGCAGTTATACCAGTGGCGCGGTTCCAGCCCGGAAGCCCGGAAGGAGATAATATATTTTTCATACTCGTTTTATATGTAAATAAAAAAAGGATATTAGTATTTCAATTTTGATTTTTGTTACAATTTGCGGGTTAAATGCGAGTGATCAAATACTTATGAGCGATAGTGTATATATATATATTACATATATTTTCTTATATATATATATATACATCGTCAATTAAAGCTAATATCTATTTATATTCATTAACAAACCTTATTGCTTTATATTATGCTTAATCAGTATATTACGAGGTTGTAAAAATATGTGAAATTTTAGTTACTTCAATGTACTGTACAAGAATAGAAATAAATAATCATGACAATCATTTGTCAATTAATATTTCACTGAATATACGCAGCTATGGAAAGAAAATAAACCAAAAACTGTTATAGTAACTCCGTTTTTATACATCGTTTTCTTACTTAATAATTTCGCATTAATAAACGGTAGAAAGTTGAAAATGCAAGGTATACACACTTCTTGTCAATGTTAGTCGTGTAAAAGTCTGCGCTATTTATGGTTAGATATGAGAGAAAATAGACGTCATCATTCGAAAGGAAACATAAAAATCGAGGAAAGTGCAGAGTCGCGAAAGTTTTTTTTTAATTAACGTACAGATATGTACTGTCATGATAGACATAAACATGCATTATATTTATGACAAGTGTAGTATATGATTTGTACATATATATATATATATATATATATATATATATATATATATATATATAGGTGTGTATAAAATAGCTATAGCATAAACAGATTTATAGGAAAGAATCTTTAGTACATTGGAATAATATTCTCATGAATAACTTAATTAAAAAATAAAAAATTTTGTCAAATTTAAAGTAAGTTTTAGTAATACAACTAAGTGCATATGTATTTAGTATTTGAAAAGAATTAGTGTTTGACAATATTCAAACTTTAGGTAAACTGATTGAGAAATGTTTGGCTTGAGATACAAGTGAGATACAAATTAGTGTAAAAATTAAAATACGTGTGCTATATTCAATGAGACATTTTTATAAATGTTCGTTGTGCTTAGGTCCGTGAAACAAGAAGTCAAATTGTATTGTTGAGTACGAAAGGGTACTCTCAAGGCGCAATCGTTAAAAAATTAGGGGTACGAATTAAATTAAATAAACTTGACTATGTATTCGTTTCTCCAATAGTCGAGCCCAGGCGCAACGATCGATAATTTCGACAAAATAATACTTTGTAATACGTATATTCTTTTTGAAACACGCTGTATGTATGGACATATCGATCATGTCGGTACTGTATATTAGTAGCAAGCATAGGCGAAGTTGTTTTGTGCGAGTAGTTTAGTATTCGATTATTAGGATTCATAGAATAGTAAATTCTCCAACAAAGTTGGAATGGGAATTCGATTAAATTGAAAGAAAAGTCGAAGGCGAGCCTGTGAAATCACGTGCATCGAATTCCCATTTCACAAACGAGTAGTTGACTATACTTTCTTTACGACCAACACAAGACATGGTATAAAAACATTATAATAAAGACCTGGGCAAAATGCATATTTTATTTCATATTAATATTTATGTTAATATGAAATTTCACTTTGTGCAATGTCCGGGGAAGTATTTTTAAAATCTACTTCAGATAACTGGATTCGTTCATTTTAATTTAAAACTTTACAATTTTTAACATTATAAATAGTACCAACATTCACAAACAAATCGCATTGTGTTTAATGACTTCGGTGGAAAAACTGTTTACTACCATGTCTACTACTCTTTAAGAGAATTTGCAAACATTGTAATCGGTGCAGTGGTTGGAGTGACCACTTTTCCTACGTATGTTTTTTATAATGTACCACTTTTCCTACGTTTATATGTTTTTTATAATGAATGTCAAATGAATTTTTTCCATCGTTTGGCATTCCTTCCTGCTTTTGTTTTTATTGATCGATGATTACTGAATATTTAGTTCAGTACTAGCTTATGTGAATGACTTGAAAATATATGTGTCTTTTAGAACAAGTTACGATATTATGCACTTATAACTAATCTACATAAAATTACTCAATAACGTCTTATCTTTAATTTGAACAACAATTACTGCTTCATTCCTTATAGGAAAAAGCGCAACTTGTTTAATTTTTCTTATACTGTACACGACTTCATCCCTAAGAAAGTTAATATTGTGAAAGATATTCAAGTTTTCTTTAATATTTCTTCAAATTTTGTCTTCTGCATTACCAGACTTAGTATTTCTATGTCGAAAATCTAGAGTTTTATTTTACGAACTTCTCAGTTATGTATCACTATTTAAAGTTTTATACTTCGATTTCGACGTTTTCAAACACGACAACTTTCAATTTCGTGATCACTTATTTCAGTTTTTAACTTGAAAAGATACCAGTCATTGAAAGTTAATGATCTTTAATCTTGGAATATACATTAACTGGCGACCGCTTTTATGAAGACATAATGGGCAAACATTGAGCTACTGTAGGGAAATTTAGCGGCAGTATTTATGTAGAAGCTCATACGTTGAATTTGTTGATTCTTCACATCTACTTTTTCTAGTCAACTTATCTGTTTATCGTATTTCTTCCTATTTCTGTAATACTTTTATCCTTTCCTAGTAAAGCCGTCATAATTATTTTATAATAATTACTTAGAGTAACAATGTTTTGTTAAATGAAATCTAATGTAATAGAAAAGTAGAACATAAATTAAAAAGGAATACAAACTATTTATAACTAACATATTGGGAATATCGTTATTTATACTATAATAAATTATAAATTTATTGTAATTTTAGAATATATCATTTAATATTTAGAAAAAAAAATGTTTCATTATTAATTTTTAGTAATTTTTTAGTTGAATTATTACTAACTTTGTGTATCTATAATATGAATACAATGGAAGAATATGTTATCAGTCTGAGACATAAATGGTGGTGAGATTATAGAATAGGGTTTATTGTCTAAAGCTACTATCTGTTACCACATGATCTGCCAACTGTCACTAATTAATGTATTTTCAACAAGTTTCAAATAAGCAGCTTTTACACATTTGTTAAAATGCAAAAAAATACTGAGAAGTAATTGAATAGTTCGCTCTGAAAATATCAACTGAAAAGAACTGAGATGGAATCAACTCTTGGCAATGATGCTCCTTCGTTCTCAACAATACATAAGTGGGCAATAAAATTAAAACGTGCTCCATACATTGACTCAAATTTATGAGGGTTCTGAAAAGTTGTCTCAATACAATACAATGCTAAAAAGAAATTTGCCTCAAATAACGAAGTAATATTCAAAACATGTGCTTATTTTGAGCACCTCGGAAAATCTTACTCTATCGAATGTATAAAGGAGTTTGAATATCGTCGGTCATAATGTGTGGAACTGAAAGGGCAGTATCGAAAGAAATAAATTCTTGCCTTTGAAATAAAAATATTGCATTTTTCCTCGGTGAAGTCTAGAAGATTTTCTTCCACGAACTTCTTTCTGCCAAAAATTTGTATTTTTCCATTTGTATATCTTCTATTCGCATATGACATCTCAGAAAATTTATGAAAATATGCCATATGGGTTTACTATTATTATCCATTTAATTTTAAAAATTTCTAACTTTTTGTTAAATTTTAAATTAAAATATTTCAAAAACTTATAATTCAACTTATTCGTTGTTAATTCTTAATTATTTATAATTTATTGCACATTCAACTTTTTATGTTTATCGTGCAAAATTCTAATATAAGTGCTAGTTTTTGGGGTTGCACTTGAATTGCTTTTAAGACCTGTCAAAAAAAGGCGTTTTTCATTTCTAAATAATATAATCAAAATATATTTAATCTATTTTTTTAGCATAATAGCCACACATTCAAAAACGTGGTATTTTATTTGCCTTAACGGGGAAAATGTTTATAGAAAAGGACAATATATGTTGATAAACATGATGCGGTGCAATAAAATTTCTGACAGTATACGATAAAAATTGGGTACCGTTCTATTCTACGAGTAGCAGCATTGATTTATACCACGTAATTTTAAAAATATTCTAACATTATAATTTAGATTTTTTATTCTTTTCACAGTATTAATAACTATATAAATTCTTGACATATTTATTCTATTATTATCCACAACTGTATATAACCAGTTATAGGTTTATTGCCCTCGCAAAACTGAAGCAATACTTTCTTTCTAGTATCTTCGCAACTAACATAATAAAACCTTTAAGCAAATCCGCAAATACCAAAACAGAATTTCAAATTTTGTTTCCCTATGACTTAACTTATGTACTAGTACTTTGGAATAACTATTTACGGAAATTATTTTATTTCTGTTTCAGATCTACATATATATATTTATTTTTAAATTACTTATTAATACCAATTTTCACAGAACTAATCGATTTCTACATCCTTTAGAGAAAGCTTTTTCTTTTCTATCATAAACATATTTAAACGCAAATGATATCAATTTTATTGACTAAAGCGATAGGAAAACTAGATATTTAATACATTTTTACACATTTTCAAGAAAATTTTGTTTATGAAATTCTAACACAATGACTTTTAAACGGAATATAGTTAATATATTATTTAGCAGTTAATTATTTAATAAACAAATAATTATTGTAAAATTTATAATAAAAACTAAACAATTTAGCTTATTTGATTATTTGAAGTTTAATGTGTTCGATTTTTGGGAAACTAGTATCGTATTTTATTTAGGCTATTTACTAACATACAAAAAAATCTTTTAGTGACCTTCACAATTACTCGTTTATAGAAGGGCTTATATTTATCAGCAAAAACCTTAACAAGGTTACAATCTCATCTGAATCAAACGTTGCAAAGAGTTTTGAAGGAGTGGAATTCTGAAGGCGCAGTGTCTGGTGAGCATGGTGGTTGTGCCAGCACATCCCATCCAAGACCCAATAATTTTTGACGGACGATCAAGCCTATGCATGTTCTCGCGTTGTCCTGATGGAATACCACTCCTTTACGATTAAGGACCTTTGAACGTTTCGGGATTCGTTCAAAGTGTCCAATTTCGGCAGTACATACTTGAATCTATCATATTGAGAGCATAACTGGTGAATGTCTGTTTCCATTGATGTTTGAGAAGAATCTTCAGGTCGGGCCCAAGCATGTTCTGTATCACATTGTCGTAAATTAAAAACTTTTCACTAGTTATCAGATGCTTTAAAAAAAACGTTTTCCTCAAATTTAAAGAACATATGGAAAGTGAAAATGTATAAGTTGCGGGGAATATAAATATCGAGCTTGTTGACGTATCCTAATTTTTTCATGTGGTTATGATTGCTTCAATGATATATATTTAACGTTTCTGGGATACAATAGGGAAATCTGCAGTATCATGTGACATAGTTAAAAGGTGGTGTCATGAGCTTAAATGTGCTAGACAGTCATGTGCAGACGAACATGCAAGTGGAACGCCTATAACCTATATAAGGTCCATGATCTCGTGCTGCAAGGTCGACGTGTGACTATTAGACAACTAGTTGAAGATAATGGTCTCTCATACCATGTGGTATATAATATAATTACTACCGAATTAAACATGAAGAAATTGTCTGCAAAATGGGTACCACGAATGTTAACAGATGCACATAAGGAAACTAAAAAAAAACGAACAGAACAGAACCCTGTAGCCATCATCATAACAATTCTGTAGGTGTATATTAATTTTTATATATTTAAGTAATAAATTCTTCGCTGTAATAATTATTCATTTTTCTTTAATTATATAATAAATAGAGATTCTCCCGAGTGTTAACTTACAGGAAGATATAAAGTTTAAGTTACAAATGTATAAAATGTGAACTTTTAAAGAGATATGTATATAAAATATGTTAATATGATATACCAAATTACTTCTCGAGTCTATTAATTAATACGTTACAGCCATAACAAAATAAATTAACGTTATTTTCAAACATTCATTTACTAAATTAACATACGTCTATCTTAAAATACTTGATTATTACTATTATATTATAATTGGAAGTAGAGTGAAATTCTCGTAGACATTTTATATGTTGCTTGTTAGATTCTCACGGTTCATATTATAGACTTATTATAAGATTAGATATTATTGATCTTTGTTAGAGAGGAAATCCACTAATACTTCTTATATTGACATTACAGAGTAAATTAAACTTTGTAAAGTATACGTGCACGTTATAAACTTCCTGTTAGTCTATTTACTTACTGTAAACACTTTAAGAGGAAGCCATCCAGTAAAACAACTTTGATTTACCTTCAGATAAAAATAATTATTATGTATTTATATTTTTTCTTTTAGATTAAAGTATCAAAATCATTTACATCTTTCCTTGGATGTTCAGGTACTTGTAAAAATTTAAGAACAAACGACATCAATTAGGTTTAAGGGAGTTGCCACTAGTACCTTAGGTTTATGTGTTCCAGCAATGTGGACCGTCATATTCTTCAAGAAGGAACTCCGATTTTAATGTCGTCAAAGTTATCCTTATTTATTTGCAAATGTACATGCAAATATACATATAAGTATATTGCTTCATCACGAGTAGGTATATAAGCAAAGTCTATTTATTGTTACTATTATTATCTTTTATATTAATTATGAAAAGTACTGAAACTATTGCGATATGCGGATTAGAGATAAATAACAAATTTACCTAAATTGCATTGTAGAATAGCTGATTAAGATAGTTTAAAAATATGAAAATAAGTAATTAAATTAGAAAGAGTCGAGGCAGCTCGAAGTATTACTCTTACAGAGGATTATGTAATGATAACTAAAAGAGCAATTGTCGTTTTAGGACTTTTATGGTGCTCACATCAAAACATTTAAACAAACAGTAACACTTACCTGTTACTGCGTTACATACAACGGATAATTGAATTGAAACTGGCTAGGCGTACTAGAGCAAGAATATTTTTCCTTTTCTAATAGGAGAGGTTAGCTTGAGTTTATTATTATGTAGATTATATTTGTAGCGTTCAAGTTTCTATTCCTTAACAACGCTTTCCCTAGCTGATTATACTACCTACAAACATTGCCGTCTCAAAAGTGGCATCTGAATTTCTATTCGTTCACCCAGATTAGGTAAAGTTTGTAAAACACTACGATGGTCTGTTCAACTATACTTGAAAATTCGGCAAACTGGAATTGTTGATTGGTTGGGACACAAACTCACTCGAACTCCCAATAAAAATCATGAAAAAGAGAAACAGAAAGAAATCCTCACTTTATATAGACGAGACGCAGCCGAAAAAGTATGAGTAAGTCACACTCAAATTTTTAAAAAAAAAGCGTCCCCAAAAGTACAACTGAACAATATAATAGTAATTAAACGTTCAAGACTGTTATACCGAAGTAATAGGGAAGCGACCAGTCCTTTCTATGTAACCAGCACTATTCATGTATTTAACATACGCAGTCTGTTGCAGAGAAAACCGAACCTTTTTAAAATAAAAACAAAAGCTATTTTGGTAAAAATTCATTAATTTTATTCAAAGTAGTTGCCTTCGGCTTCAATACAACTTTTTGCACGGTCAATTATCATGTCGAATGAATTTTTAAGTTCATCTTTAGGGATGTCCTTCAAGATCGCTGTTAACTCCTTTTTAATGGCATCGACGTCGGCATAACGCTGTCATTTCATTGGCAAATGTACTTTGGAGAATAGATAGAAATCACAGTGGGCCAAATCCGGTGATTGGTTGATGCTTAAAATGACATTTTTAGTTAGAAAATCAGTGATAAACGTCGAGCGATGAAATGGTGTATTATCATGTAAAAAATTCCAGCTACTAGAGCGATTCACATTGTGTATGAAGCACATCTATTAAATTGCAATACTGCAATAAATATTCGAGACTAAAACTTCATTTTTGGGTGTTTAAGTTGATAAGAATAGTTAAACGGATTGCGCAGATTCAGTCCACATACATATAAATTAGTTCAAGACGAAAACTTGAAAGATTGAAAAATGGTAAGTATTGATTTAATGTTTTATTAAGATACATAACGTTTACTACAATTTCTTTTATCAATTTCTAATAATTCTCTATTAGATTTTGTAAATTAAATACTTACTTCTGAAATCGCATTTTGAAAGTATAATCTTCTATTGTATTACTAGATTTTACATTAATTAGTTAATAATTATCGGTATTTTTATAATATTTATATAAGTATTGTATTTAAATACATCGAGTTCAGTTACAATTATTTATTACAGCGCCATATTCAAGTTCTGATGAAATTTCAGAAGGATCAGACAACCACATACATTCATGATACCAGCAGTAGTAAGATATTTAAAGTACAAATATGTACTTTGTATTATAACTATTTTCATGGGTTTTAGATGATGAATCAAATGAATCACAAATAAAAACACAAAATATTATAAAGAGTTTTCTTTGTTGGGTATGTAAGTCATTTTTTCTTCACATGTAAATTTTTGTATTTAGTTGACTATTGTGGCACATTGTCTAGTACCTCAAACATAATCAGTAATATACATGTATATATATATATATATACAGGGTGTTTCAAAATAATATACGTATTTGGAACGATCAGCGACACGAACAATATCACATCGATACTCAAATTCCTCTCATACTCGGGCAAGCATGTCCTTCGTCACTGATGTTATGGCAGTACGGATCCGGTTCTTCAACTTTTCCAGGTTCTGTGGGAGTGGTGGTACATAAACGTTGTTTTTAAGGAAACCCCACAGGAAGAAGTCACAAGCTGCAAATCCGGTGACCGTAGAGCTCAGCTAAGATATGCTAAGTCGCCAGCTCCTTGACGACCAATCCAACGGTTCGGTAGAATTTCATTCAGATATTCACGCACTTGGCGACACCAGTGTGGGGGTGCCCTGTCTTGTTGAAAAATTAAGTTGTTTTCGTGCAGCCTAGGAAACAACCAGTTTTGTAACATAGCGAGATACTGCTGACCGTTAACCGTGTTTCCATCAAAAAAGAATGGGCCGTAAACAGATGATCAGGATATCGCACAAAACACATTGGTTTTAGGCGAATCTCGTACATGTTCAATGGCTGCATGTGGGTTCTGTAGACTCCAAATTCGAACATTGTGTTTGTTTAGCAGAATACTAACATGGAAAGTCGCTTCATCACTGAACACAATGCGTTGTGTGAAAGTGTTATCATTGTCAATAGTATCATGAATCTCGTTACAAAATGCCACACGTTTCCGTTTGTCATCAGGACGCAGAGCTTGTAACAACCGTAACTTGCACGGCTCCATAACCAACCGACGTTTCAAAACATGCCAAATTGTTGTTGTAGGCAGTTGTAACTCCCGACTGGCACGACGAGTTGATTTTGAAGGATTACGTTGGAAAGCAGTTTGAATTCGTGCAACATTTTCTTCAGAAACACGAGGGCGGCCCGGACTCTTTCCTTTTCATACACATCCTGTATCTACAAACTGTCGATACCATCTGCGAATGTTCCACCCATTCGGAGGATCAATTTGGTAGCTCAACCTGAAACGTCATTGCACTGTAATCACGGAATAGCACTTCGCAAACTCGAGGACACAAAATGATTTCTGCCGCGGAATAGTCATTTTAAAATTATGACGGTTACCAATAAAACACAACACGACTGGCATGTAGCGGCTATTAAATAAACTAGACTATGTATTCGTTTCTCCAATAGCCGAGCTGAGGCGCAGCGATCAATAGTTTGGATAAAATAATACTTTGTATTACGTATATTCTTTTTGAACACGCTGTATATATATATATATATATATATACTGCAGGCCATAAGTTTGGAATCACTTGCATAAGTTAGGAATCACTTCTGAATATAATGAAAATATTGTAGTGGCTTTAACAAACATTGTAAAAATAAATAATATTAATATACCAAAACGTTTTATTATAAAATAAGCAGGAAAAAAAAGCAAATTTTATTTATTTACATCCACTTATTTTTATTATCAACTAAACGGACTTTTCATCGAAATACCCTCCTTTTGCTTTAATGACGGCAGCACACAATCGCGTTAACGAGACACTAATTTGTAAGGGTTTCATTGGGTATATTTGCCCAAGAATCTTGTAAACTTGCCACATGTGAGTCTGGGACGTGGGACACTTTTCACGCACTTTTCTATCCAATTCTTCCTACAACAGCTCTATTGGATTGAGGTCTGGCGATTGTGCCGGCCAAAATGTTTTGTAAAACACCGTCAGCTTCCTGTTGTTGGAGATATCCTCTACATAAATGAGAAGAATGTTTTGGGTCGTTGTCTTGCATGAATATAAAGTTTTCTCCAAGTAATCTCAGACCGGAGGGCACAGCGTTGTGTTCGAGAATCTGTCTGTAATCCTCCTTTTTCAAAACTCCGTCGATTTTCACCAGATCTCCTACACCAGCCGAAGAAAAACATCCCCAAACCATTACAGAACCGCCACCATGTTTTACCGTGGGCACCACACATTGCGGTAACATTTTTTCCGTAGCAGTTCTTCTTACAAATATCCGACGTCTGGAACCGAAGACCTCGTACTTTGATTCGTCGGTCCATAGTACTTTTTCCACTGTTCTGTTGTCCAATCTTTGTGTAACTTAGCCCATTGTAGCCTTTTTATTTTATTTTGCGGACGTAGAAGCGGTTTGCGAACTGCTACACGTCCCATAATGCCGCTCTGAGCCGCCTTTTTACTGTGGTTACAGAGATCCGAGTTTCACGCTCCCTGTTAAACTCACCGCGGATTTGCGAGGCCGTTAATCTTCTATCTCTTTTCAATCAATATAATTGTCTGATCTTCTGCAGGAGTTGTAATTTTTGGTCTTCCTGATTATGTCCGTATACCCTCCATTGTATTTTTGTACACCTTTGTACGTCATATCTTCATTCTTTTCGCGATATCCCGTATAATTCCCAAAATTATGAAAGAAAATTTTTTCTAGCGATATCTGCTTTCTCTTCGCCATAATCAAACGATGTTTACTGATTCTACACACTTTTATATCTCTACACACTTTATAATGATATAAAATATATTACTTCAAAATGTATAAATACTTATAAAATGTAATGTAATTACAAAAGGTTTATGCGGAAGTAATAAAATTTGTCCATTCCAGGTAATCGTTCATTATGCAGAAATATTACCTGCTCGAATAAATAATACCGCACACCAGAGTTTCCTTAATGTCTGGTTATTTTCCAACTATTAATGCATTTAAAACTACATCTTTTATGTAAAGCTTTATAATGTACTTAAGAATAATCCTTTGTACTTATATCAAAGTAATACGAACGTAACATAGATAAATTTTAATTTTTATGAATTTACTGGAACTATTCCAAACTTATGGCCTTCAGTGTATGTGTGTGTGTAGATGTAATGATCTAATTGTTTAGATCAAAATTTCTCAATTGAATTCATTTACTTTTATCAACGTATATCTATTGATACGATTATATATATATATATAAGTAATTAATAAATCAAAGAATTATTCGTATGTTACACGCATTACTATATTTATTCAAATATAAATCACTATTATGTTATGAATCATAGACATGCCTGGACTGCTGATACTTTGTTTACATGGTGTAAAGACTATTCTACATAAATTCGGTAAGTATGTTGACGTGTACATTTTCTTATTTGTTTTAATCCATTAATAAATTGATTCAGACATACTAACTTAAAAGTTTATGTAATATTTAACTTGTTGCTTCGAATTAATTTTTATTATTAAGTAAGTTCAAAAGAAAACATACAGCCATAAATGAGAATATATATGAACAATTCCAGAAACTTTTCCTTTGTAAACCATGATCTAATAATTTACATTATTACAATAGATCATAAATTCACAATATTAGCTGGAATTGAAATTAGAGTAGAGTAAATTAATGTAATCATTTGGGTATGCAATTTTTGTATTTTTACGATTGTTAGGATATCATTTAAGAATCTAAAATTTCGTCTACTCTTTGTAAATTCAAGTACTCTATTGTAGATATATGTATATAAAGAACGAAGTTATTAAAGTCTACAATTTTTATTAAACTTTTAGACAATGGCGAAAGCGGACTGGAAAATGATTTTGCTGCCATTAGGCTACAACTGCAACGTATAATCTTTAATTCTTAGAAATTTCGTATTAGTACATTGTTTTATAAAGATGAAATTGTGATAGAAATTGTGTTTAGAGAGGTAACATTATGATGAATTAGAGGTACGACAATTTATGGTTTTAAATAAAAGTGAAAAAAAGAAAGAAAATAATTGACAAAATTAGAAAAGAAGCGAATTTTTGCAGTGGCGCATTAGTACTTGTTCAGGGACTAAAGTGTAGTGAAGTAGTTAACAATAGAGATAATCTCTTACCATGTATACATTATAAAGATTAATAATTGCTAAATCTAAATGCAAAATGTAATAAATTTTAGATTTAGTTCTGATTAAATAGTGCCAAATAATTTAACAATACATTTTAGGATACTACGCCAGTAAAACACTACGCAGACATGCTAAAGATGTCCTTTCAATAAAACTCAAAATTTAACAGGATTTTTACGTCATCAATCTGCAGGTCACACATACTTATGGCAAATTATTTTAGTCTCAACGATCTATTACGAAATTGGTATTTCAGAATCTTTGAAAGCAGACAAAGTTTCTTTGGTAGCCAAAAAAATAGAGGAAAAACATTTAGTGCAAGTAACAAGACGTTATATGAGACGATTCAGACATTCATTACACAAAATTAAATAGTTTAACTATTATTAAAAATTAATCGATGAAGAATGGGTGATAGAAATTTCCGTAGAAGCAACTTAAATAGGTTTAATATGTTAACCTTAATACCTGTGGCTCAAGATATAGCTCTATATTTATTTATATAATTCTTGTACTTATTAAAACATTTTTTTCTAATAAACGACTTTTATCACTTTCAGAAAATGGAAAACTGTTTAGACAATTTAATTATCGACGCAAAGGTTAAACTACAAACTCCAATGATGAAATAGCAATTGAAGGTACATACTGCAAACAGAATTTGAAAATATATTGTCAACTAATGAAAAAATTTTAATAAAGAATCTGAAACGAATTGTGATTAAAAGTAAAAGAGAAAGTGGTGTCTCCGTTTTATTGGATAACACAACTCTCAATGTTTCTTTGAATATGATAATACAATACATACATTTTTGGATTATTACATTCATATTCTTGTATTAATGGCTAGCATATCTTTCGCTAACACGAAAATTTAAGAAATCGTCTTGTAACTATATCCCAAATATTGAAGATGGGTAATGAAGAATTGGAACAGTTGGCAACATTTATGAGCTATACAACGCAGACGAACAGTGAATGATATAAATTACCTTTAAACATATACCAAACCGCGAAAGTGTCTCAGATATTACTTCTTGTTCAAAATAAATGCATCACTCAATACAATGCACGCAACGATTTAGATATAAATGATGATCTCCTAGAAACTTAGAATGATAGTGACACTAAAGGAGAGAAAAAGATATGTTTGTAGAAGATAAAAACGTAAATTATTGCAGTAAAAATATCATTCAAGAAACAAATAGGGAAGATTGTAGAGAATATTTTAAACAACATATAAGAAAGAAAAAAGTACCTAAACAAAAAGAAGTTCTACAGTTATTACAAAATCTTTCCGATCCCTTCAAATATAGAAAATGGGACGGTATAAAAATTTATATTTGCAATTTATATTCTCATTTTCGTCTTGTCACAGTTAAATCTTAAATATTGTACATTAAAAGCATATTTCAATAAAAGCATTAAAAATAATATTGAATAATTTACTTAGTATTTTAGAATAAGAGTCCTGACAATAAATTATGCCTTCTTCAGTGCAAGAGAACAGGGAGACGAACAATGTTATGCACAGACTGTTATACATATTATAGCCTTGGCTGGTGTAAATTATTCGGTAACGTAAGATGCAATTTGAACCTAAAAGAAAACATATGGACGCGTTCTCACCACTGTATATGTATCATGGACTCCAACTTAAGTGTTTAGTTAAGTCTGATAACACGCTTGTAGTATACTTTGTACATCACGTGAATGTAAAAGAACACACAGTGATATTATGTATGTACAATATGTATACATATACAATAGGACTTTTTATTTTTATTTATGTATTGAAATAAAGTGTAAGAATTCATTTAATATAAAGGATTTTTTCTTAAAGATAATGTTAAAGGTGCCAACTGCCATTATTAATACAAGCATCAACTCTGTCTCTTTCATATTTTCAACATTGTTATATTTTCTATGGCGAGTGAAACTGTATTTCTGTATACATGCGATTTCCATAGATATTTGATTTTCTTCCATCAAGAAATAATCCAATGTGTAAGGCCCAGTGATCTTCACGAAGATTAATGCATTTTTGCATGCGCTCAAACCAACTCTGGAAGCAGTTGTTCCATTCGTTTGTTGGTACAGTCAAAACTGCATTTCTAAAGGCATCGACTACTTTTTCTGATGATTGGAACCTTTGACCATGCAGTTCGTTCTTGATTTTCGGGAAGGTAAAGAAATCGTTGAGACTTAGGTCCGGACTGTACGGAAGATGGACCAACAATTCAACGTTTTGTTTCATTAAAATCTCAATTGTCTTGCGTGTTATGTGGGAACTTGCTTTGTCTTAGTGGAGGATGATTCGTCGTTTGGGGTTGGTTTTTCAATTTCAATTAACTAAATTGTAGCTACAACACTACAGATATCGCACTGAAACTTTGGATTTAGGTTAACTAAAGACGGTAGTTAATTTTTAGCACTGACATTTGATTAGTGGCGCCCTCTATGTCCTACTATGCAAAACTTAAAAGACTTCCACGTATTAGCATGTTGTTCGAACCATGATAATACTTACATTATAATGTTAGAAATATCCATGTTTCAATTACTCAACCTGCAGCACAAAATATCTATATCATATATTGATAACGATGTAAATTTACAGTGTCTTAGAAAACAATTGAATCTATTATTCGCCTCCTAGAGAACTCTGCCCATAACCCTCCTTTAACCGAATGTAGTAATGTCTCATGATAAATATGAAGATTATGGTCTGACCATATATGATAATTCTTTTTCTTTGTTGTTGTTTTATTAATTTTATTAATTAAGTATTATTTTTGGTAATATTTATGATTTATCGAGTCTAATTACTTTTTATTTGTATGTACTTTGTATTATCTTCCCTTTTATTTTGACCTGCAACTGAACTTGTCCTGTTGAGCATTAAATTATATTATTATTATTATTATTATTAATTCTGGGAATTGATATAACTTGACAGATGAAGCCCAGCTTCGTTAAAGAAGTAACTGACATCCGGTATATCATTATCCTGAAGTTATTATTAAACCAATAACAATATCCTAGTCTTCTTTCAAAATCTAATGGGCGTTTCTTTAACACAACGGAAATTCTATAAGCACGTAAATGTAACTTCTATTTTTTTTTGATAGGTGCCACAGTGTGAATCTGTATGATGCTGGCTTGCATTTTAAAATATGGGTAGCTGTTTATTGTGCAAATTGTCGTAGTGGTTTTTATGGACAGTTTTCAATATGAGTTCTCACATCCTTATTTTTTT
>JAVIWB010000018.1:0-136382 GCA_031893035.1 Dermolepida albohirtum | reverse complement strand
TTTCACTGGATTTGGTACCACGGAATTGTCTTGGAGGCTTAGAGGAGGAAAATTTGTAGTCAGCAATGATAAATCGGAATCATTAAATTGGATGCAGTACGTTAATTGTGCCAGGAGCCTTTCTGATCAAAACCTACGTGCATTTAGATATGGAGCTAATCTATATTACAGCAGCGTTTGTGAAATCCAGAAAGGTGAAGAATTATTGGTGTATTTTGGAGAAGAAGACGAAGAAAGCTTGAATGGTGCTATGGAAATGGATTTTATGCCTCATATAGAGAAGGACGCCAGAGATGTATTCGCCTGCACCTACTGTTGCCTTGGATTCAGTTTGAAAGTGTATTTGGTTGAACACAAAACTATTTGTCCTAATGGAGCCAATGGAAACTTTGAAGGTATTAAACAAAGAAATTTACTCTTAAGCTATTTTCTTATAATTAAGATATTTTTCGATATAAGGAATTGCATTTATTACTTTCAATTTAATTTAAGTGAGTGCGTTCTGTTCTCTGACACACCTGTCTGTATTTGTACCATTACAGATATCGACGTGTAGGATTTAGTCTAGTCCAGTATTAATCTTTTCTATTTCTTTTCATTCATCTATTCTTCCTTTATTCTGAATTTTCTATTTCTCTTCCTTTTCCTTCATTTGACGTCTATATATTTTTCATATATTTTCAAACTTTCACTCAAAACTATTTTAAATCTTATATGTTTGTTATTCTCTTTTACATTTCTAATTATTGTTTTTATTATTTTCAATTCTATTAAAATACTTTTAAATTAAGATTATTCTGCGTTCTGGCTGTATCAGTATTCTTACAGGTACAGACTAGGAGGATTTAATTTTGGTGCCTCATTATGATCAGTCTTTTTTACCTCTTTTATTTTTATTTGGTTCCCCTCTATTTTTCTAGCTATTACTTCATTCTGAATTTCTTTCTTTTCCTTTACGTACATCTATATATATTTCATATAGTTACATATTTTAAAAGCTGTTATTCCCCTTTAAATTTTTTTCTAACAATTTTCAATGATAGTGACCGAGTTTAATGAGAATGTTTTTATGCAATTTTAGAGCTCGTGCAATGTCCGTTTTGCAATATTTTTTTGGAGAAGGAAGAATATTTAGAGAGCCACGAAATTTGCTGCTGTAAAGGAAATACAAAGTAAGACTCGTTTTTCTATTATCAATAAAAGATTCATGTCTAGAATCAAAGTCGATTACATTAGAAGTCACTTGGAAGCGATGAAATTTTACATTTAAATGTATTGGAAGGCATCGTTTTGAGTGTCAATAATGTATATTGTGTTTTGTCATTTATTGAAACTACTGTGACTTATCAATTAAATACGGAATAGCCGTTCTGCTTTGCCAAATCACTGAGTTTCTTAACCTGCTTTAATTTGATGTTGCGAAACACTTCTTTTTTCTTAAATTCCTCAGTATCATTTCTATTGAGGACAAGAAAATGCTGCGTGATGTACATTATTCAGACTGTGTCAGGATTGAAAAGAAAATCTTTGGAAGCTTATCGCAGAGTGAGGCAAATGTAGCTGTAGTGGGCCAAATAAACTGTAACGGGATGCAATTACTGTTGCATGAAAACAAACATCAGAACATCAATAATTTAATGCAAGAACAATTGTTTTTTTTTTTGCTGAAAACTAGTTTTCTTCTCCTCCGCAAAAGAAGGAAAGATGTAAAACTGTTGACGTAGACATAGAAGCTATCATTCTATCCGACTGCTTGATGGATCACTTATACCTTAACAGTGTATTGCAAACGTAAACAAAAGTCCAAAAAGTGCAACAATGCCTTCCAGCATAGTTTTATAAATGTTTCATGACGTGTTTGATACTTCCAAACTACTCGCAAATTCATTTCCCTACCTCTGGCACACCTCTTAAAATTTTAGCATTCATTACACTTGTAATAAATGGTGGGAATAAAATTATAAAAGCGTTATCGTAAATAAAATTGATTCCTACAATCGTACTTCCGGTAAAGTAAATGTTGGCCAAATTTATGTTCCTTATTATGCAGTATTAATGTTTACTGAATGTGTATTGCTTCAGTACAGTTCGGAGTACCTGCACTTGGCTGGGAAAGCATTTTCAGTGTTGATATCAGTTTATAGGCGATTAAACTTACTAAGAATAATTTTAATTGGTGATCCTAGCAGTAGAAAAGTCAAAACTAGTATTTCTGCCAGAACAAATGGGATTAGAAAAGGCTGAATTAGGAACTATATTGTAAAAGGCATAGTACGACTACTGTGTTCTATTCAAGGCTGGTCAACCTTTATACATACAGGTTTGTTAGAAATTCACGGCTAATCGTTAGGTAAGGCGATTCTGTAATTAATTTTGAGAAGACAATTAATACAGAAATGTTGTATCGTCATTGGTTAAGCGACACGAATTGCTTAAAAGAAGTGTAGATTTGGCAACATGGTCTAGAACCATCAATAAATCAGTAGAAACGATATGATAAAATACGAGTTTTATTTAAATCTAGTGAAGATAATAACAATGATAATTATAAGGTCTAGTAAAAAAAAATCCATTATTTTTCTAATAGATGGCTTTAGTAATCTGGATCTCGCGTTGTATAAGTGCGATCGCGTTCCGCTAGATGGCGTTCGTAATATTTCGTACTAAACGTTTCTCAGACAGTTTTGTGATTACTTGACTTAATATTGTTTGAATAAAGATGGAACCACAAAGTTAAAATACGCCAATTTTACAGTTTTTCTTCGATAAAGGCGAAAAAGCAACCCAGGCGGCTAAAAATGTGAATAGTGTTTATGGTCCTGATACTGTAACAGTCAATCATGCGCAATTTTGGTTTCGTCGATTCCGTTCCGGTAATCTTGATGTCAAAGATGCACCACGCTCTGGAAGGCCAATTGTCGAAAATATCGATAAAATAATGGAAATCGTCGAGTGACCGTCATGTAAGCACTGTTTCGATTGCCCAGGAGCTAAACATTGCACAAAAAACCGTTTGGAACCAAAATAAGGTTGGATACAAAAAGAAGCTTGATGTATATAATAAACAAAAGAACCTTGGACCGAATTTATCTGCGAATCGCTGCTGAATCGCAACAAAATCGATGTTTTCTGAAGCGGATGGTTACTGGTGATGAAAAGTGGATCACTTACGAAAACGTCAAAATTTACGGTCGTGGTCGAATCGTAGTAAGCCGGCGCAAACGGTGGTCAAGCCAGGCTTGACGGTCAGGAAGGTTTTGCTGTGTGTTTGGTGGGATTGGCAAGGAATTATCTGTATGAGCTAAACGCAACCAAACTCTTTAACGGACCTGCACTGTCAACAATTGGACCGTCTGAAGAAAGCAATCGCCCACACGCGGCCGGCTTTGGCCAATAGGAGAGGAATTGTGTTCCATCAGGACAACGCCAGGCCACACACATCGATAGTGACTCGCCAGAAGCTCCGGGAGTTTGTCGGGAAATTCTTATGCATCACCTTATTGTCCGGATAGCACCAAGTGATTACTACCTGTTCCTGTCTATGGCGAATGATTTTGCTTAAAAATTCGCTTCAAGAGAAGCTTGTGAAAATTGACTGTCCCAGTTTTTTGCTAGGTCGAGGGTTTTAAGAGAGGCATTATGAAATTACCTTCAAAATGGCAACAAATTATCGAACAAAAATCTGCATATTTGACCTAAGTCGGATCATTCTAACTATGCTAAATAAAACCTTCAATTTAATGCAAAAATAATGGATTTCTTTTTACTAGACCTTATAATATAAATGCTGAAACTGGTAGCCATCGCTTTGAAGATGACTCTGTAGCCTTTGTGGAATTAATTAACTGTATCGTGACGTTAATTCTATTTATTAAATTCTGTTCATTGGCCGGAGGCGTGGCATAGACTTTTTCCATCGAAAAACCCCAAACATAGAAGTCAAAGGGATTCATATCTGGTGACCTTGCAGGTCTTGATTTTTGTCCATTTCGTCCCATTCACCTATCTGAAAACGTTCATGCAACAATGCTCTTATAATTCTTGCATTATGAACTAGTGCATGTAATACATGTTGGCTCATTTAGTTCATTGATTACACAACGTAGTGTTACATAATTTTATTTGGCAGTAAAAAAACATGGTTTTCCATACAAATTTTTAAAAAAGCGACATTTTTTGCTGCACATTTCAACATTGATGATCTCGTGCGCTTTAACGATAACACGATAACGACTAGCAATACAACATTTCTGCATTGAGATGGTCGACTCAGAATTAATCATAGAATCTCCTACCTGATGAATATCTGTAAATGTCTAACCACAGTATATTAAGATTTTCAGTTGATTTTTTAAGGCCGCGTATGGTAGATTTTGCAGCGCCGTATTGAAATAAAAGCAAATTTACGCTTGCACCATCATTAATTTTTAAAGTCTTCATTGTTTTTAACACATTTTTCTAATTACGCACCTCGCAGGACAACCAAGACACTAGTTGAATGCATGCGTTGCTTCAGACACATGAGGCAGTGAAATAATTAAGTGGTTCCCAGTCATCCAAGCGCGCGCACTCTAACGCATACAAAACAAATGTTCACCTTCTCGAGTTATCTATTGTTTACCTTCCAGAACAGTGTGTGAAAATATTTATTTGTTCACCTTACAGAGTTGCTCATCTTATGAGGTGTTGCACCTTATCGGAACTCCACTGTATTTAAAACGGACGCTGCAGTTTGTTACGCTTGCGGTTTACGATTTTAATCTACATTTATCTAATTTTAATCGGCATCTAAAGAACAAGCACGGACATTGTTGAAAACGCGAACGGCCAAAACCATTTACAGCAAGTTCATTGTATGAAAGTGGTGCCATCGATATGAATCTCGTTACTCTGAAGAAAAACCGAACGAAAATAAAACGATTCAAAATGAAATTACTGATAATGTAAGTATTTTTGTCCGATACTGCTTGGATAAATATCACAGACCAAAATATCTTACGAAGAATGAGTATATTAATTTCTTCCAATTTAATTTAATGTGCACCAGACTCTGGTAGTAGAAAAGGATGTCCAGTCAGACATCTCTTGAAAAGAAAATTAACGGGGGGCTATCTTCCCTGTAAATACGTCTGATCAGTTTTAATTCAGTTATCCGTTGTATGTGATGCAGGTAGCAATTTTTGTTGAAATAAGTGCAGTCTATGAACTAGCGTTTCTGCATGAGCACCGTAGAGGTCCTAAAATGACAATTGCAACGGCTTGCACAAGTCGGAAGACTTTGTCAGACGATGGATAAGGCATTCTCAAATTTAGATCGTGACCCTGTAGAAAAATAAAATACACAGCTGTACTTTCAAGATGAATATATTAACATTTCTGTACTTGTGTTGTATTAATAGCCAAATGGAGGTGAGTTAGTGGATTACGCTCGTATTTCTGCTTGTTTTACTTTAGAAATTGGTATGTCCATTGGGAATAAAACAAACGAATAAATAAAAATTATCAGTTGCTGAAGTTAATATCAAGTTTACCGCATATGCCGCTAATGTCATAACGATTTTACTGAACGAAAGTTTTGGCTTTCTCTGATTGGAAAGATATACTACTGCGTTTAGTTATTCGTATGATTATGTTAGTGGCAGCTTGTTTGGGTGATTGATATTTATTTGATAATTGCTGATGAATTGCCATATAATAAACAAAATTATTGTATGCGGAAGTAGGAAGTGACATTTGTTTTTGTTATATTATTTGAAACATCATTCAAAACAAAATTTACTTATTTTCAGACACTGGATGCTTCCCGCACTGGATGATCATACACAGCAAGAAAAGAGTCTTTCACCTGTAACGAATAAACGCAAAAACTTCAAACTTGCACAGTTCAAATACATAGGCGACAGCAAAAATCACACCAACAGCCATTACGATGTGAAGATGTTCAGGTGCGGAATTTGCTATAAGAGATTTAAAAAGAAGGAGTCTCTCAAGCTCCACGTGGAAAATATCCACATTGCCATCAGACATAAACGGTCTGTACGTCTCCATCTAAGAGATAATATTAAAAACACAGAAGAGAAATCTCTAAACTCGCATCATAAAGCTGGTCAGTTTAAATGCTTGAGGTGCAAGTTTCAAACAAACAACAAATTCTACCTAAAATCTCACATACAGACGAAACATCTTAAAGAATACGATTACAATTGCATGGAGTGTGAGTTCAAGACAAATTACAAATCAAATTTACGGATACACTTGGAAGTTAAACACCTTAAAAGTAATCATTTTAATTGCGAGAAATGTGGATTCACGGCAAAATATAAATCAGTTTTAAAGGTGCATATAAAAACGGAACATGTTAAAGAATACGATTACAATTGCATGGAGTGTGCTTACAAGACCAACGACAAGTGCAAATTAAAAGCACACATGAAAACTAAACACCTTAAAGAATACGATTATAATTGCATGGATTGTAAGTACAAGACAAACAGCAAGTCACATTTAGAAAAGCACATAAAAGCTAAACATGTTAAAGGGAATAATTTTAATTGCACGAAGTGTGAATACAAGACAAACTATAAATCAGTGTTAGACGTACACGTAAAAACGAAACACCTTCAAGAATACGATCATAATTGCATGGAGTGTGCGTACAAGACCAACAACAAGACGGATTTACTAAAACACATGAAGACTAAGCACCTAAAAGAATACGATCATAATTGCATGGAGTGTGAGTATAAGACAAACTACAAGTTAAAGTTAGAGAAACACGTAAAAACGAAACATCTTAAAGAATACGATTACAATTGCAACGAGTGTGGGTACAAGACAAACTGTAAATCAACATTAGAGGCACACGTGAAAGCTAAACATCTTAAAGAGTGCTATTACAATTGCATGGAGTGTGAGTTCAAGACAAACTACAAATCAAGTTTACAAATACACTTGAAAGTTAAACACCTTAAAAGTAATCACCAATAAGAGATACTTACTAAAACATATGAAAACGAAACATCTTAAAGAATACGATTACAATTGCAACGAGTGTGAGTACAAGACATACTGTAAATCAACATTAGAGGCACACGTGAAAGCTAAACATCTTAAAGAATACGATTATAATTGCATAGAGTGCGAGTACAAGACAAATTGCAAGTCAGATTTAAAAATACACGTGAAAACGAAACATCTTAAAGAAAATGATTTCAATTGTGGGCAGTGCGAGTACAAGACCAACTATAAATCAACATTAGAGGCGCACGTAAAAGCTAAACATCTTAAAGAATGCGATTATAGTTGCATGGAGTATGGGTACAAATCAGATATCGAGTGAAAAACGGATCCTATAGCGTTGTGCTGACAAAAATTGACCGCCCTAATCATGATTTTTATATTTGCAAGTGTCCCTAACTATTTGAAAACTCATAATTTGTAAAATTACTGTCTCTTTCCTTATCATTAATATTCATAATAAATTCGTGGATGATATTTCCTATTTTTCTTGCAGGAGCTAAAAAATGTTCTTCGTACTTTCATTTATGTTGCTTTGGCCGTAAAACTTTCAAGGAACTGTTCTCACAATTCCTCAGCTCGATTGATTTTATGTGTCACATTATGTTGTATCACGTGCTGCTTTAAAGATGGCCAAACTAACTCAATCGTATTTAAAAAAGAGTGGCGTAAGACGTTCTAATGGTTTAATACAATCACAATTTTATATTTTTTATAACATGACTTTTTGTATCGTGTTAACCAGATTTTAAACATTGTGTTATCAGAATATATATACATATATATATATATAGACATACAGCGAGTTCATTAATGATTGAGATGGAACCTTATGCAACCAAACATACACTATTGGTAGCCTTACATTCAAAATTCCCCAGATCCTAGAAATCTATAGTTTTAAAAATTACCGCTCTAACCACCAAAAATTTACCAATACTTCTGAAAATTACTGATAATTGATAACACGTAATTACAAATCAAATAAGGCAAAATGTCAAACAATTTAGTAGGGTTATAAAGAGAGGTCTGTCACGATATAGTTACAAGGATTATTTCATACCAACTGTAATCTTTGTTGTTGCATAATCCGTCTCAATCTTTATTGAACACATTGTACTGTCTTCCTCAGAATTTTATTATTTATCCAATACTACATCTACAAACAAACTCTTGCTAAATATATAATGTACAAGATGTTTGTGGATGTAGTATTGGATAAATAATAAAATTCTGAGGAAGGCAATATATATATTGCCAAAACGTAAATGAAATAATTTCTCAATCTACACTGCCCCAAAAAAAACCAAATTTGCCCTTGAATTTTAAATTTCTTGAATATACAGGCGCTTCATTGAGTGGTTGACATTGCGTGCAAGTAAGATCGTAAATATTTTCTCAGCATTCATCTCGTATTACTATATTGGGTTTTTCTTGTAAGTAGTTAATGTGCAAACACCATCTGGTTATTTATTCCTTAAGTCTTAGTGTTTTATTGTTCATCAGAAATTATATTATCATTAATTCTTTCCTAGAACTATGTCGTCAATTCTAAAAATCTGACCACCCTTAGCACCAAACGACCGAGTTTACCTGCTAGGAAGGTATCGGATAAATTGAGTTCTTCGTTATATCCCAAATAAACAAGACCAGCTGTTCAGCAACTTTACTTATAATATTTAGATACGTTTTTATGTTAAATAAACTTTATTTAGTGAAGTTGTTTTTATTTGTAGACTTACCATCTATGACTTGATAAAAAATACCAAACCTAGCCCGCAAAAAAAAAATATTACACTGCAATATTTATAACAACTACACTTCTTGCAGAGAAATTAGGTATTTACTTTATAAAAATTTGCAATAGTTCTCGAAATTTATCTCATAAGATTTCGAGAAATATATTACTATTAAACTTGTCCCAATAAAATCATTTCCGCCATCGGCTTGAGCAATAATCATCCTGTTCTTCTTTCTTTATCGATTGAAATAATCCTTCGTTGGAGTCATCTCATTCCAAGTTTTTTTCTTGGTATGAGATGCATGAATACAAGTTTCATTCATATACTCACTTTATTTTTTAAACAAAGCAAATACTACTAATGTAATGTAATTATTCTTTAACACAAAATGTAGTGAGAACTTGCAAATTGTTTGCTCCATATACACTTCGAAGAAAGGTTTTTCACCGATAAATAATCTAGAATATTTATAGATTTAATTATTGCTTTTCATTTCCTTATACCGAGGAGATTGTACTTACTCGATGATGTGCTAACCGATGAAGCTAGTCGCAGTAAATATATAATACAGTGTGAAATATAGACGAAGTGTTTTATTTATTCCTTGGAAATATTGGCATTTTCTTAAAAATAGATTGTAAATGAAGATTATGAACAGAAAAAAAATTCAAGTATAAAATAAACATGAAAATATATAAACAAAATATTTGGTTATTTTAATAAAATGTAAACAAGTATAGTGCGACTAATTTTATTTGGCCGGCGGAGAAAATGTGAGCTAATACGTGAAACTCTACCTCTCACCTCCTTAACCAATATATTCAGCTGAAGTACAGTTAAGTACAATATCATATCTATTTTGATCTATTTGATGTTTGAGTTTATAGTTTAGTTTCTTGTATAATCTATTAGGCTGGAGTCATAACCTCATAATCACATGTCAAACTTTTGAATTAAGCGCCCCAAGTTTTTTCTCGGAGTGTATTTTTTAAAACGATCGTGCTGCTCGACAGGCCAAATTGAATTGGTTGTAGTATAGTTATAGTTTTAACCAGTTGTACGAAAGTGCGTACAACATTCCGAAATTACATTATAATCGCTACGTTCAACAGAAAATTTCGTAATTCTATTTATATTCTTCGTTCCTATCAATAGATGGCAAAACCCCATCTTTGTTTTGAATACTAGTTATTTTTCTTACTAAATTATTATTATGGTTCTTTAACGTGATTTGCCAATTTACATGTTTGATTGCTTGTTTTATCAGTTTCCCTCTTTTCAATTTCTGATTACGTTTCTTTTATTTTAGTGTGTATTGTTGTTGTTTCTCTATCTTTTAACATAAACACAATGCCAAGTATGCCAACCAAAATAATCAAGTGTTGTGTTGACGATTGTTATGTCAGTGGTGACTATATATTTAAAGCGATTTCTTTCTATTCACCGAATTCAAATGAAAATGGTATCTAAATTATAATTAATATTATTATAAACTACTTTACAAAATTTTAGGCGTGGGGCATCACTGCTTTCCTAACCTGAAGACAGATCTAGAGCGTTTTGACACCTGGCTAGGAATACTAAATATCAATGTATTATGTTTATCAGATCCCGAGACTATATACAATAACAAACATGTCTGTGCCAAGCGTTTTGCTGCAAAATACAAGTCTCCAGGATATCCAAAATTACATTGTAATGCTATTCCTATGCTTGCTGTAACAGATAAAATTATTTTAGAATACATTTGAATTCTAAAACGTACTTTTCTTCTTAATAACATCTATTCTTTCAACAAGAGCTAATCAGTCTGAAGAAGAAAGCTTCGTACCATGTTAATAAATGATCTTAGATCTATAATACGCCTGTATTTTTATTTAAAAATTGATTTACCATCGTGTAACTGCAAATTTTTAAACAAAAATAATCCCTCTGTAGAAATTAGATTAAAAATCAAGTAAGTATTTCGGAAAAAAAAAGAAGGCATAAAGTAAGTTTTCGTTCCTATCAATAGATGGCGATATTAATATAGAACAATCCAGTTTCATTGTACTTCCCACTATTTTGTGAATTTATCTTTAATAAACTGCTAAAGTGAAACAGTTGTCTATGTTTATATTGCGGTGTAGTTTATAAATGTCTATTATATATCAGAATCGATTAGAGTTGACCATTTTTTTTTCTTTTTTGAAAGAATTAGGTGAGTAGTTGCATACATAATAACTAATTATATTTTGCGATCGAAAATGTTTTTTTTTTCTTACTTTTGTAATAATAAAATTATTAATTTTGTAACCTCAATCAAGCAGAAATTATAAAATACCTCCAAAGGCAAAAGATGTAAATAATAAAGACGCCAACGATTCCGATGATATTCTTATGGATGGCAATTATGAAACAGGAGCGACAAAAAATATCAATGAAAGCATTTCAAGTAATCATGTAGGCAACAGATTATTAGTGGACAAGAGGAGGCGGGGAATATAAATTAGAAAATTAAAAATACTTATATTCGTCCAATACAATCTTAGAGCAGCGGGTGCTTTTATTGTTTTTAATAGAATAGTATTCTCACAAGAATGGTAAATTAATTTCAAATTCAATCTTGGTAACAGTTCCGACTGTTAAATTCATTGACGTACCAGGTCACAGAGCTACATTGAAGAACTTACCCCATATCTCTGTTATATCCCACTACAGTATGCATTATATATTAGACCTTATTCTCACTGCCTTCCTCAATTATACAATATTTGAGTTTTGTAGTGGTGTTCTCAATGACACAATTGAAATATCAAATTCTGCATTGTACAATGTAAGTAAATAAATACATGATATCCAAAAACGTCAGGATGTTATTTATACAGGGATAAAGATGGACTATCATAAAGAATTCTATTTATTTTAAAGGAAGTCATAGGCATTTGCTTAATTGTAATTTTGATTAGGTACTAATGCAATTTCTTAAGAGGACAAATAAGAATAGAAAAGAAAATTTATGGACTAAAAAATGAGTAGGTGCATTGATGTTTTTGAAAAGTTAGTTGGTATTTAGTTTGAAACAAAATATTAAAAGTAAAACGTCGTATTTGAGTATTTTTATAGGGTTGATAAGAGATTGCCATTGCACAAGTAGATTTTATGGTAATCTTTGAAGCACTGGAAGATGTAGAAATAATCAAGCTCCACAAAGTATTGATAATCTTGGAGTTCCTTAAGAACAACTTCAGTTAAATGTAAAGCAGTTGTACTTTAGACTATATAATATAACTGATCAAATTGCAGAGCAGGCTACAGAGAACACGGTAGAGTTTTAGACATATCATTTGACCATTTTAAGAATATGTAATGAAGAAATATGGATTATTGGAAAAACAATATGGGACAAGTTTATCAGCTCAAATGTATTCTAGTAATTGCTAAAAACTAAATAAATCGTGGTCTAAGTACTTTCTCATTCCAAAGATTTATTAGGCATCATTTGTCGACTGACTTAACCATTCGTACGATAAATGGGTGACACTCTTGAATTATGAATGTAGAAGACTTGTTGACATTAACTACAATTTTCATTGAGTGTAAAAATCAATATAGTGACCTGTTATCCCTTTCTTATTACTCGCTCTTTCTTCACTTTTAATTGCTTTATTTTACGGTTTACAGTGGCCTTATATGCGTTATTGCTCTTCGCCATGTAGCAAAAACAGTATAATTTGTGTTGTAATTTGTTTTGTATTCTTGCTACTTACAGATCAAATTAAGTAAGCACAATTCTATAGCAGATATTAAAGCAAGTGCAAACCTGGACTAGACTTATCTAAAGGTTAGAAAAAATAGTAAAGAAGAGGAATGGATAACGAGGTGTTTCCAGAAACTTCACCCAATGTAAAGCAAGAATTTGAAGATAACGTTTATCTAGATGATAAAGTGCTGGTCAACGAAACCATCATTAATATACATTCAACAGAAATAAACAAATGTATAAGAGCCGGTGAAACAAAACTGGATCTAATATCCACTGATATCAAATTGGAAATATCCCCATCTATTGTAACAGATGATACTATAATGGATCCTGGTATCAAACAGGAATATCCATCATCTGATCTAAATCAATACAACACTATAATAGACGACAACATTAAAATAGAAAACGATGTTGCCGGTGATGTAAAAGTCGAATTGAATTGTAAACAGCTATGTGAGTATATGTGTTACATATTAGTGCACGAAAGTGCACAGTAAAAATAGTCAAATTCAATCTAACAATTTCCATAAGAATTCACGGCCTTTTTAAGATCAGTGATTTATGATTTATTGTAATAAATTTGCGTGTCAAATTAAACTTTCTTTTTACAACATATGTTTTGCATATTGATATAGTAGATAGTACTGTAGTTTTGTATGAAGCTTTTATTTCATAATTGCCCGCACATTTTCTATCGCATTCGCATCTGGACTCTGAGAGGACCATTCTATCATCGTGATACCTTTCCAGCTTCCATTAGTACAGCGCCTCCCCCAATACTGGAGGTCAATGTCATCCTATAAAATCCACTGATGGTTGTGTTCACCAAACCACTTTCTCGTAAAAACTCAAAAAGATCCAAAACCGCCCTTATTGAAACACCACCACACATGGATCTTTATTAGTTGTTTTTATTGTGTGTTGAATGATTCGATCTTGTCGTGTAGCCCAGGCTCTCTTTGTTAATGACCACGTCGATTTTTTGAATATATCAGATCAATCTCTGTCCATGTGGCTGCTTGCCCAGATGTAGTGCGTTTTCTCGATTCTCTGTCTGATAACGTTTTCATTATTGTGCTGCGCTAAGCATCTCCACTCTTATCTAAACGACTTCTAGTAGTCATTAAACTAACATTAATTTGTTGAAAATTTCTAATTTTAACCGCTTTATACATCGTATATATAATGAAGAAATTTTTAAAACAATTCCTGTTCTCCGCGCGAACCCACGATCTCATTTTATCTGAGAATGTGCTGCAAAAAGCGGTTAAAATTATAATTTTTCAGTTTGGTATCGTAAAAAGCACATAATTATAAAACATTAATTTGTTTTTTTTTTGCCAAGTGGTGTTGGCCCCGACGTAATTGTATTGTGTTTTTGTATAAACAAATTCAGTATGGCCATATTTTGTTTCTTGGCTGTCACTTGTATTTTGCCGCGGCCTGAAAGACCGTAAACATTTTTTTATCACCTTGTAGCGGTCTAACGACAATCTTACGAATCACTCTGACTTATGCAGGTACCTCGCTGTGATAAATACAGACCTTTTTGGCCTTTTAGGATGAACACAAAGAAATATCACTTCATATATTTTTAAATAGGGAATGCTCGTGATTGCATTAACTCACCTTCACTCACTTTCGAAATGGAACTGTTCTAAAAACTGTACAACGTATTAGGCAAACGTGTCTCTCATCTCTCTATATCATTGAAAATTTTATTGACCTTACTATTGGCGAGTAATAGACCATTTTTTCTTGTTATACAGACGGTATTTATGCTTGTCTTCTTATGGGAATTACAATATTTTCTTAAATTTTGTAGAATGTACAAAGTAATAAGTGCCAGTGGTACACTTAGTGGTAAACTTTAAATAACTGAGTACATTGGTCGGTTATTTTGTTCATTTACTGCAATCATTCTTGCGAATCTTTTTTTCGACAGTTTGTAACAATTGCAATGAATATTATGAAGACTATTGCATCGAATGTGGAATGCTAATATGTGTTTTAAACGGAAGTAGTCCTGACAGCAGAGCGAGAAAAGAGATACCAGCAGATGTTCTTCAAATAAAAGAAGATTTATTTGGAGGCATCGGCATATTTGCTTTAAAGACCATACCTAAAGGTGTAAAATTCGGACCTTTTACTGGATTTAGTGTCGCGGAATCGTTTTGGAGGTTTAAAGGAGGAAAATTTGTAGTCAGCAATGATAAATCAGAATCATTAAATTGGATGCAGTACGTTAGTTGTGCCCGGAGTCTTTGTGATCAAAACCTATGTGCATTTCGATATGAAGATAAACTATATTATAGCAGCGTTTGTGAAATCCAAGAAGGTGAAGAATTATTGGTGTATTTTGGCGAAGAATACGAAGAAAGCTTGAATGGTGGTATGGAAATGATTTTTATACCTCATGTGGAAAAGGACATCAAAGACGTATTCGCCTGCATCTATTGTTGCCTTGGATTTAGTTCGAAAGTATATTTGATTCAACACAAAACTATCTGCCCTAACGGAACCAATGGGAACTTCGAAGGTAATTCAATTTAATTATACAATGAACGTGTTTATTCTTTTGTCTGTACCTGTACGATTACAGATACAGACGTGTAGGATTTAATTTTGACCAGCCTTGCTCTGTTCACTTTTTCTATTCATTTTTACTATTCATTTTTATGTTTTTTTCCTTCTGTTTTATCTATTGTTTGTTTCTCCTGTATTTCTCTAAATCTTCCTTCTGAATTTTACATTTTTCTTGCTTCTCCTGCACTTACGTCTACATATTTTGTCAAATTGTTTAAAACTATACATGTAAACCATTTTAAAAGCTTATATATTTGTCTGTATTTTCTTAAAACATGAACTTTAGTTATAAAGACGATAGATTAATCTTAATATTTTTATGCAATTTTAGAGCTCGTGCAATGCCCGTTTTGCAAAATTTATCTGGAGAAGGAAGAATATCTAGAGTGCCACGAGATTTACTGCTGTAAAGGAAATGCAAAGTAAGACTAGTTTTTCTATTGTCAATTTAAGATTCACGTCTAGAATGAAATTGAATGCACATCTAATATAATTCAGTTGTTCTTGGTAGTGATAGCGTTTGCATATGAATGAATTGGAAGGAATCTGTTTGAGCATTAATTTAAATTGTTTTATTATTTATCGAAACTATTTATTTATTAAATTCAAATTGCACAATGATACCCACAAGAATCTTATTTACCATATTATTGCGTTACTTAAATGCGTACAATGTTGCGAAACACTTCTTTTTTCTTAAATTATTCAGTATCGTCCCTGTTAGAGAATTAAATCGCTGCGGCATGTACGTTGTTAAAACGGTGTCAGAGCTGAATTAATTCTTTTGAAACAAACGATAGAGTGAGACAAATATAGCAATGCAATAGCAAAAGCAACAGAAGCGCGACAATGAATCAAATATCTTCGTATGAAGGGGCGGTGCGGCAATCAAAATAAACACAGCGGTATGCAATTATAGTAGTGCGAAAACACATTCGAACTTGTCGGCAGCGACAAGAATGCCACGGCCGACTCAAAAAGC
This sequence comes from Dermolepida albohirtum, assembly GCA_031893035.1. Taxonomy (NCBI): domain Eukaryota; kingdom Metazoa; phylum Arthropoda; class Insecta; order Coleoptera; family Scarabaeidae; genus Dermolepida; species Dermolepida albohirtum. The sequence continues at coordinate 120,307 of JAVIWB010000018.1, read as the reverse complement.
CTTGGTTTATTAGGCAACAACAGAATAACGGTGGCTAACTAGCCGTCGCAGAGGTCGTGGTCAACAAAGCTAAATAGTATGAGATTGGTGTTAAAGTGAAAGACAGCCATGAGCAAATAATTTTTTAGCAGATCGTAGCTTTATTAATCCACTACTTTGCCCAAGATTTCCCCGAAAAATGTTTAGAAAAAGAAAAGAATACCCAGTATAATAGATCAACTCTTTATTTAATGCAAGTCGGCAAGAAAACAGAGGTACAGAAGACATATCAATCATTATTAATATCAAAATGCAAACTATTTCGATATTAATAAATAAATATCTTACTACACTGACCTTTAGTAAGATTAAGAAGAGACGTTAGCTTTTTATTTATTGTTAAAATCCTATTGGGCGATAGAAAAATGTTGAGCAAAAGAATCAACAATAACTTGTAGGTTATCCACCTCGTCCAATTCATGGTGCATAATCTTGGAATCTGAGCAGCACCTTGTGGAGATACAAACAAAAGTCGCTTTCCACGTTTCCACTCTCAACTACTCACCAACCGCTTCTAGCATTGTTGCCAATGCCTTCTAGTGTAGTTCTATCAACGTTTTATATTTCTCGTCGTGTATGATTCTCCCAAACTGCTCTTATATTTTCTTCACCTACCTCTAACATATCTACCGTAACTTTGATGTTTATTACAGTAAAAGTGGAGATAAAACGACATTTCTTATATCTGGCAAATAATAGCGTAAGCGTAAGTAAAATAGACTATAAATAATAAGTCGGTAGACTAAATGTTAACTAAACTTGTGTTCCAAATTATGCAGTATTTGTCTTTATTAAATGTTTATTACTTCAACTACTAGTATTGCATTGAGTTTGGCAAGCATCACCATCGCCGATATGAGTATAGTGGCGATCAAGTTTACTCATCAAGAATCACTTTAATTGGTAGTTGTGGGCGTAAAATAATCAAAACCCATACATATCGAAACAAATAAGGTTAACGCTCGAAAAAGTCCCAATTCAGCCTTTTCGAGCGTTAATCTTATCGAAACTATATCTTAAAAAACATACACTGCAGGCCATAAGTTTGGAATCACTTGCATAAATTAGGAATCACTTCTGAATATAATGAAAATATTGTAGTGGCTTTAACAAACATTGTAAAAATAAAACAATATTAATATACCAAAACGTTTTATTATAAAATAAGCAGGAAAAAAAGCAAATTTTATTTATTTACATCCACTTATTTTTATTATCAACAAAACGGACTTTTCATCGAAATACCCTCCTTTTGCTTTAATGACGGCAGCACACAATCGCTGTAAACGAGACACTAATTTTGTAAGGGTTTCATTGGGTATATTTGCCCAAGAATCTTGTATAACTTGCCACATGTGAGTCTGGGACGTCGGACACTTTTCACGCACTTTTCTATCTAATTCTTCCCACAACAGCTCTATTGGATTGAGGTCTGGCGATTGTGCCGGCCAAACCATGTTTTGTAAAACACCGTCAGCTTCCTGTTGTTGGAGATATCCTCTACATAAATGAGAAGAATGTTTTGGGTCGTTGTCGAAGAATGTTTTGGGTCGTTGTCTTGCATGAATATAAAGTTTTCTCCAAGTAATCTCAGACCGGAGGGCACAGCGTTGTGTTCGAGAATCTGTCTGTAACCCTCCTTTTTCAAAACTCCGTCGATTTTCACCAGATCTCCTACACCAGCCGAAGAAAAACATCCCCAAACCATTACAGAACCGCCACCATGTTTTACCGTGGGCACCACACATTGCGGTAACATTTTTTCCGTAGCAGTTCTTCTTACAAATATCCGACGTCTGGAACCGAAGACCTCGTACTTTGATTCGTCGGTCCATAGTACTTTTTCCCACTGTTCTATTGTCCAATCTTTGTGTAACTTAGCCCATTGTAGCCTTTTTATTTTATTTTGGGGACGTAGAAGCGGTTTGCGAACTGCTACACGTCCCATCAGTCCAGCCGCTCTGAGCCGCCTTTTTACTGTGGTTAAAGAGATCCGAGTTTCACGCTCCCTGTTAAACTCACCGCGGATTTGCGAGGCCGTTAATCTTCTATCTCTTTTCGACGACAATATAATTGTCTGATCTTCTGCAGAAGTTGTAATTTTTGGTCTTCCTGATCGTTTTCTGTCCGTATACCCTCCAGTAGACTGGTATCTTTTAATTGTATTTTGTACACCTTTGTACGATATCTTCATTCTTTTCGCGATATCCCGTATAGAATCTCCCCGATTATGATGACTAATAATTTCTACACGTTTTTATAGCGATATCTGCTTTCTCTTCGCCATAATCAAACGATGTTTACTGATTCTACACACTTTTAACACACTGATACGAAGCAACTAAAATATTCTCATTATTTCAAAATGTATAAATACTTATAAATATAAAAACTAAATGTAATTACAAAAGGTTTATGCGGAAGGGTCTGCAATAAAATTTGTCCATTCCAGGTAATCGTTCATTATGCAGAAATATTACCTGCTCGAATAAATAATACCGCACGCAGAGTTACCTTAATCTCTGGTTATTTTCCAACTATTAATACATTTAAAACTACATCTTTTATGTAAAGCTTTATAATGTACTTAAGAATAATTCTTTGTACTTATATCAAAGTAATACGAACGTAACATAGATAAATTTTAATTTTTATGAATTTACTGGAACTGATTCCAAACTTATGGCCTGCAGTGTATGTAAATACTGCGTTCTTTGTGGTAAGTAGTTTAATGAGTTGAAGTTGTTAAAGCCATCTATACTTTATTCCCCAAAATGTTCTAATAATTGTCTTATTTGAATAGGTTGGTGTTTAACATAATTAACAAAATGATTGTATGCGTAGGTCGGTAATAAGAAGCATCTGATTTTGTGGTTTTATTTAGAAACTTATTCATAACAAATTCGCTTTTTTTTCAGACACTGTGTACTTCCTGCACTGGAGCATCATCTCTCGGAAGAAAAAAGTCTTTCATCCGTAACAAACAAACGCAAAAAGTTCGAGCTCACACAGTTCAAATACATAGACGAAATAGGGTTTAATTGCTTGAAGTGCAAGTTTCGGACAAACAGCAAGTACTCTTTAGAGTCACATGTGAAAATAAAACATCTTGAAGGATACGATTTTAATTGTACGGAGTGTGAGTTCAAGACAAACATGAGGACAAATTTAAAAACGCACATCAAAAGTAATCATCTTAAAGAAAACTATTTTAATTGCCAGGAATGTGAGTACAAGACAAACGCGAAGACAAATTTAAAAATGCACGTGAAAACAAAACATCTTAAAGAAAGTGATTTTAATTGTGAGGAGTGTGGATACAAGACAAATAACAAGAATAATTTAGAAATACACATGAAAACTAAACACCTTAAAGAATACTATTATAATTGTATGAAATGTGAGTACAAGACAAACACAAAGTCGAATTTTGAAAAACACATGAAAACTAAACATCTGAAAGAAAATGATTTTAATTGCTAGGAGTGTGAGTATAAGACAAATATCAAGTCACATTTAAAACTGCACATAAAATCTAAACATCTTAAGGAGTATGATTATAATTGCAAGGAGTGTGGATACAAGACAAACTATAAATCAAAGTTAGAGGCACACGTAAAAACGAAACATCTTAAAGAATACGATTATAATTGCATGGAATGTGATTACAAGTCCAACGACAAGATGAACTTACTAAAACACATGAAAATTAAACATCTTAAAGAAAATGATTTTAAATGCATGGAGTGTGAGTTCAAGACAAGCACAAATTCACACTTAAAACTCCACATAAAATCTAAACATCTCAAAGAAAATGATTTTAATTGTGATGAGTGTGAGTACAAGACAAACCGTAAGTCAGAATTTGAAGCACACATAAAGACCAAACATCTTAAAGAATACGATTATAATTGTATGGAGTGTGAGTACAAAACAAATACCAAGAAAGATTTACAAAAACACATGAAAACTACACATCTTAAAGAATACGATTATAATTGTACGAAATGTGAGTACAAAACAAACACTAAATTAAATTTAGAAAGACACATAAAAACTAAACATCTTAAAGAATACGATTATAATTGCATGGAGTGTGAATACAAGACAAACGCCAAGACAAATTTTAAAATGCACATGAAAACTAAACATCATAAAGAATATTTTAATTGAAAATGGGAATACAAGACGCAATAAAATCAATGTTAGAGGCACACGTAAAAGCTAAACATCTTAAAGAATACGATCATAATTGTATGTAGTGTGAGTAAATGACAATGAAATTATACATACGAAAACTTATTAATTCCTACCTTTGATTTCAGTTTTAAAGGCGACAGTTTTATTGCATTCTTATGTGTCAAACTGAAAGAAAGATTCTGAGAGAAAATAAAAACAACAAGATTGCCCTTAAAATTTGATTTACTAGTTTATATCAAATGAATTCTTAAAATTTAAATATATTAACATACAAATAATTAATATAGTGCGTCAACATGGGTCAGAAGACGCAGAGGTGTACAAGATGTAATATTTGACGATGAGACATCTAGGAGAAAAAATTTTTAACGGAAAAGAAATGCATATATGCTTCGTAGACTTATACAAGGCCTTCAATAAGATAAGGAGAAATGATGTTTGGACAAATTTAAGGAAAAGAGGAATAGACGAATACATGGTTAAAATAATACAGTGACTATACAAGAATAACATAAACAAAATTAGTTTGGAGATGCACACAAAAAGAAGACATATTAAAAGGCCGTTATAAAACGGATAGACTGTAATTACTAGACAGATTAAATGCTAATAAAATAATTTAAAACCAATTATATTAAGTAATTCAAGTGTATAACAATAAAAGTTATAAGAATGGCTTCATAAAATTAACGATTTTGTCAATTGAAAGTTTATAAAAAGTGAAATTGGATAACCAAAGTTTTCATTTTTTTTGGTTTCAGTGTTTATTTTGTGGATGTTTGTTAATAAAAACGGAATTCTTGTTGATTGTTGTTTCATTCACCATGTTTGTTCTACTTTTCTTCAAAAACCTCTGAAAATATAAAGGGCGAAATATTATTTTACCAATATAACAGTCCTGCGACAATAGAAAATTTGTTGCATAATTAACACTATAAACTTCACGAGTTTTGTCATATTTTACTCGTATATTTTGTAAAAAAATATTATTATTAATAATATTGCTATTAATACACAGAAATCCTTAATTGTTATAAAATAATTATTTATGTTGATTATTATTGACTAAGATTAATGGTTAAAACAATTTTAAGTATTTACTGATATTCTTCTGCTAAAATAGGAAACATTGTCTCAAATGTTATATAAAAAATATGAATTTGCATCTAGACTCAAATGCTTAAAAGTCTTGTAATTGTATTTAAAATTATATATAATCGTAACTTATGTTCATTATTTTAGTTAGTCTAGGTTGTACCCCCATGTCACGAAATATGAAAATGTATATATGGTTTTATAAGTGATTACAATCACAAAACTTTGTTTAATTCTTTATCCTTGTAAGTTTTTCTTCATCAAATAATGGAAACTATTCGAATTCTATAGTCAAATGTAATTATTTCTTGTCTCCAAATAAAATCGAGTTCTTTTTGTGAATTATGTAATTGTTAACGATAATACAGCAGTTCGCTGAAAAATATTGAAAGAAGTTATTTATCTTTATAAAAATGTCAAATATTTCTTTAATATTCCCCATTATCCTTTTGATAGCTGTTCATAACTTCAGTCGTAAACACAATAACCAATTTATAAAAAAAAATTGTTACAAATATAAATGCCTTATTGGAATGCGTTTCTTTTTCTATATTTATAAAAATTTTCCATTTTCAATTTAATTTGAATTTCTTTCTTGTTCCACAAGGGGAGAAATAGTCTTTCTTCCTTTTCAAACAATTTTATCATAAATATTTAGTTGTTTTAATCGATGGCTTACGAATACAAAGCATCCTCAGTATTTGGAACACATTCTAAACTACTCAAATCTTCGAGACAATCGAAATTGCGAAGGGAACATCCCCTCCTTGCCCTACGCAATAGATTACTTACTTGTTGACTTGTCCCAATTCGAAAATTTGCGCCTAATTCAAAACTATAGTATATTGGAACAATGAGCTAGCTAAGGTCCTGGTCCTTGTGACTTGGAGAAGTCAAACCTTAGATTAAAAAGTTTGCACTCTTCAATTTAAAATGTTGATAAAATTTATAACGAATCAACTAGCGCTCTGTTTAGATATGACGCTTTTTCGTACTAGACCTATCGTTTTTGCTTTCGTTTCGTTAGATATGTATTATTCTAGCCTTTCATGAAAAAAATATCTATTTTTCACCCAATTTATAGTAAATAGCTAAAAGCAAATTTAGATACAAGTATTTAAATAAACCGCCACATTCTCAACATAGTTACTGGCGCCAAGTATGGGGGCGCTTTGAACGAGCTAAATATAATATTTAAATTACAGATTTATTCGGATTAAGATAATTATGAACTATAACCGAAAAAGCATAGTATAACAATTCTGTGAGAATAAGGGTTGATAAGACATTTTTTCGCTTATTTGAAACCCTTTTTTAAGCATTACAGAAGGTGGGTGTTTGCTTAAATAATTAACGAAATCCGCTTTTCCAATTGCTGTTTTTCTTCGTCTGCTTACCTTGTTATTAACTTTGTAATCACAATAAAGTATTTCTCTTGATAATGTCTAAGAGACGAGTTCTCTCAAACAATTACAATAATTGAATGTACGGCTGTAATACACATTTGTATAAAATGAAAATCGGCATTGAGAATGCGAACAACAGTCACTTTAACCATTTCTATTATTGAATGTAGAAGTCATTGGATTGCCCATAACCTCCCCTATCAGCAAAATTACATTAACTCCGATAAACATTAGTACACCGTTATTAAATTTGAACATAGGAGCAATATGATGGATTGGCTTGGTAGACTTGAGAGTAAATTCTAGTTGAGTTAAATATTGCTGTAACCCTACTACTTTCTGTTAATTCAATTGCATTGTATTTCCATTGCCTGTTTCTGAATGACTGCAGTGAGACTTGTAGCTAGAATAGCCTATCTTGTCTTGTAATTTCCTGAACTGTTTTTTTCTATTTTACAGAAAGCAAGCATAATTCTGTAGTAGACGTCACAGCAAGTGCACAACAAAATTTAAATTATTTGAAACCTGTGCGACTGGCTGGAATAGTTCTAACTGAAAGTCACGAAAAATAACAGAAAAGAAGAATGGCTGGTATGGACAACTCAATGTTTTCAAAAATTCTGCCCGATACAGAAGAAGAATTGGAAAACGACTTTTATCTAGATGATAAAGTGTTAATCAGCGAAACTATCATTAATATAGATTCTACACAATTAAATGAATGTACAAGAAGTGATGATATAAAACTGGATCTAATATCCACAGATATCAAGTTGAATTTATTACCAACTAATGTAACAGATAACTACATTGTACAGTATACTGATATCAAACAAGAATTACCATCATCTGATTTAAGTCTTTACAACACTATAATAGATGACAACATTAAAGTAGAACATGATGTTGTTGGTGATATAAAAATTGAATTCAATAATAAACAGCTACGTAAGTATATGTATGTTACGTTATTATACATCAGTGATAGTTTGTGTGCAGTGAAAATAGTCAAATGATTTCTAACAATTAATATATTAGCGTGTTAGAAATATTCATCATTTTGGTGGAAAGATAAATCGATTTTTCATTTTATATCCTCAAAAATATGAAATTCCCCACTGTAGCTGTTTGAATCTCATGCTTAATGATTTGATTTAATTAGCCAAATAGATAATAAGCTGGAGGTATTAAATCTGGTCACAGGGATCTTGATTTACAATCAAATCACTGTAAAATTCCTCTAAAAATTCCAAATAATATGACATATAGCGATTGTTATCCAAAATGGACTTCTCATCATGTGAGTGCTAAGGCACCGCTGTTTCTAGCTCGGTGTGAGACGTGAGTCTTACGACGATGACGATAAAACAGCAAGCAAAGAAAAAGCAATTACTACGTGTTCAAGAAAGAAATTCATAGGCGTAAATAAGCTAGTGATTTAGGACACTTTTCTAGCAATAAAAGAAACAACCAAGTAAGAATTTAAATTAAATGTACTTGAAGAAAGTTTAAAAATCCTTATGATATTCAAAATAACAAATAGAGGTGCAACATTATGGACGTATATTAAATTAGTACACGACAACGAACAAAATCACCCAAATAATTTCATGTCAAAATAATTTTGACAAAGCAATAGTAACTTAATAATAAGAAAAAGGTTAATTAAGCTCGCTCAATATTCTCAGCACTATACAATGAAGAAGCTGAGGTGCAGCTGTACATAACCGCAAAAAATTAATGAGTGGCTAAACCAGAGAAACATGTGAAATCATGTCTTGCGTTATGGAAATTTAAATTTCCTTAAAAAGCATGAAGAAATGTGATTAACAAAGTTTGATCTTAAAGTAATTGTAATGTTCTTTATTGAAACAATAGCCAGGACTTTATATCACTTACACTTTATTAACTAACATATATCACTACTTACATTGACTTTCCTGGCACAGCCGTATCCATATGTAACGATGCCATGTTGGGGTATATACAGGCTTTCTGCATTGTATGTTTGTATTTTATATATATATATATATACATATATATACACACACAGTGACGTTTACATGTTAATACATCACACTTACCATAAATGGACAAAAATTCATTACAATAAAAAAAAGTTAATGTTTACAAAAAAAAAGAAATGGAAATTGTAAACTTAATTACTGGTTTACATCAGTAACAAAGAAAAATAAGACACTAGGATTTAACCAAAGAACAAGAGATTGTTCCATCTTAATCTTTTGACTGACAAAAGGGGTGCTTCATCAAGCTTTCGAAATAAAGTAAGTCATCTGTTAGATATTGGGGTATATAAAGTAGCAATTATTACTTAAGTGGAGGTTAGATAAAATAATTGATGAGAGATTGTTCGAAAATTTACAATAAAACAAAAAAGATCACTTGAGACTTGCATGTAATGTGGATCTAATTCGTGTTAAATATGAGATATGCTTCTGTACGTTTGTCCATTTATGTAACAAAAAATATTTTCTTCTATGTACGTTTTTCTTATCCCACATGTGATTTACAGTCAGTGTGTCCAATATCGAGCAGTAATTATTCACAATTCATAGTAGCAGTTTAAATATCTTTAATTGACAATATTTTCTTTTGACAGTTTGTAACAATTGCAATGAATATTATGAAGACTATTGCATCAAATGTGGAATGCTCATATGTGTTTTAAACGGAAGTGGTCCTGATAGCAGAGCGAGAAGAGAGATACCAGCAGATGTTCTTGAAATTAAAGAAGATTTATTTGGAGGCATTGGCATATTTGCTATAAAGACCATACCTAAAGGTGTAAAATTCGGGCCTTATACTAGATTTAGTTCCGTGGAATCTTTTTGGAGGCTTAAAGAAGGAAAATTTGTGGTCAGCAATGAGAAATCAGAATCATTAAATTGGATGCAGTACGTTAATTGTGTCAGGAGTTTTTCTAAACAAAACCTGCATGCATTTCAATATCAAAATAATCTATATTATGGCAGCGTTTGTGAAATCCAGGCAGGTGAAGAATTATTGGTGTATTTTGGTGAAGAATACGAAGAAAGCTGGACGAGTGGTGTGGAAATGGTCTTTATACCTCATATAGAAATGGACGCCAAAGATGTATTCGCCTGCACCTATTGTTACCTAGGATTTAGCTCGAAGATATATTTGGTTCAGCACAAAACTATTTGCCCTAAGGGAACCAAAGGGAACTTTGAAGGTACGAAACCAAGAAATTTTCTCTTAAGCTATTCTCTTTTATAATTAGATATTTTAAATTTGGTACATGATACAGCAATTTATTTTTTCAATTTTTGAAGTGAGCGTGTTCTGTAATCTGACATTTCTGTCTGTATCTTTGCCATTGCCAATACAAATTTGTAGGATTTTATCTAAGCCAGTGCCTTGTGTTATTTGTTTCTATTAGTTTTCTCTCCTCTGTTCTTCCTTTATTCTGAATTTTCTATGTCTCTAGCTTTTCCTTCGACCACGTCTATATATTTTTCAAGTACTTTCAAACTATACCAAAACTATTTTTTATTTGTTTTCCCTTTTTTATTTTTGTCTAACAAAATTTGTAGTTATAATGACCGAGTTTAATGAGAATGTTTTGATGCAATTTCAGAGCTCGTGCAATGCGCATCTTGCAAAATTTACCTGGAGGAGGAAGAATATCTGGAGTGCCACAAGATTTACTGCTCTGAAGAAAAGTAAGACCAGTTTTCTATTGCCAAATAGATTCAAGCATTTAAGATATTATCTACAATGAATTTGAATTAATTCATAAACCACTTGGGTGTGATAGAGTTTGCATTTAAATGACTGGAGAGGCATCGGTTGTAATGCAATGTAAATTGCGTTCTGTCATTTGTCGAAGTTAACTTTTATAAATTAAATTCGAATTAGACGTTGGTAGGAGCCATCTTTGTCATATCATTTTCTAATTCGGTATTGGGAAACACTTCCTTTTTCTTAAATAACTTAGTATCTTTCGTATTGCGAAATGAAACGGCCGTGGTACGTACAAACGTCAGAGTAAGACAGATATCTCGATACAAAAGCACCAGTAGCGCGGCAACAAATATAAGTTAAAACAAACATTCGATCACCAATAATTTAATGAAAGTTCCGACACACATTTGGCGTAATTGTAACATTGATTATGCTTGGTAGGGATAAAATCACTGTTTTATTATATACCAGGCGCATTATCGTATAATCGTAAATAAATGAATGTATGTATGAATGTACAATCACTCATCCAATTTCATTACAACGCGGACTATCTCTAATGGATATAAAATGTCTTAACTGCTGTCGCCAATTCTGTTCGATAATTCATTATTAAAAAATATGTAGTGTCGTGTGCATGTAGTTTCGGAATCGAACGAAAAGTTATCAGTGACTTAAAATATATCAAATTTTATACATATTATGGTAATCTAATAAAATGCTTGTTCCGAATGAAAGATTTGGCGAGAAATGCACTGCCGGCTGCATCTAGACGCTGGTCTGACTGTGTTAGTTGAATTGGTGGTTGATATTTATTTGATAAGCGTTTATATACGTCAACCACATATTTTTCAAATGATTGATATGAATTGCTTCATAATAAAGAAAATTATTATGTGTGGAAGTCAAAAATAAGTAGCTATTTTATTTAAAAAAAACTTATTCATAACAGTAGACTTTTTATTATTTTCTTTTTAATTATTCATCACAGTTTCACTTATTTTCAGACACTGTGTATATCCTGCACCGGATGATTATACCCTAGAAGAAAAGAGCCTTTCACCTGTAACTAACAAACGCAAGAGGTTAAAGATTACACAGAGCAAGTACAAAGGTGACCCCAAAAATCACATCAACAGGCATGACGATGTGAAAATGTTCAAGTGCGGACATTGCTATAAGGAGTTCAAGAAGAAAGAGTCTCTCAAGTTACACATGGAAAACATTCATACAGCCATCAAACAGAATCATTCTGTACGTGACCGTCAAGACACAAATTTAAATTCACATCACAAAGACAGAGAGTTTGAATGCTTGAAGTGCAAGTTTCAAACAAACAACAAACACTGCTTAAAATTACACGTAAAAACAAGACATCTTAAAGTATACGATTATAATTGCGAAAAATGTGAATATAAGACAAACCATAAGTCAATATTAGAGGCACACGTGAAAACTAAACATCTTAAAGATTATGACTACAATTGCATGGAGTGTGGGTATAGGACAAACAATAAATCACATTTACAAAGACACACGAAAACCAGACATCTTAAAGAAAATGATTTTAATTGCGAGGAGTGTGAATACAAGACAAATCATAAATCAGAGTTAGAGGTACACGTAAAAACTAGACATCGTAAAGAATACGATTATAATTGCATGGAGTGTGAGTACAAGACAAACTATAAAACAATGTTTGAAACACACGTGAAAACGAAGCATCTTAAAATATACGATTATAATTGCATGGAGTGTGAGTACAAGACCAACAACAAAGTGGATTTGGTGAAACACACGAAGACGAAGCATCTTAAAGTATACGATTATAATTGCATGGAGTGTGAGTATAAGACCAACAACAAGATGGATTTAGTGAAACACACGAAAACGAAACACCTTAAAGTATACGATTATAATTGCGTGGAGTGCGAATATAAGACAAATAGCAAGAAATGCTTAAAAAAGCATATAAAAGCTAAACATCTTAGAGAAAATAATTCTAATTGCAAAGAGTGTGAATTCAATACAAACTGTAAATCAAAGTTAATGGCACACGTAAAAACAAAACATCTTAAAGACTATGATTTTAATTGCAAAGAATGTAAATACAATACAGACTGTAAATCAGAGTTGGAGGCACACGTAGAAACGAAACATCTGAAGGAATACGATTACAACTGCATGGAGTGTGAGTATAAGACAAATAACAAGTCACATTTAAATGTGCACATAAAATCTAAACATCTTGAAGAATATGATTTTAATTGCGAAAAGTGTGAATACAAGACAAACCGTTTGCAACACTTAGAGACACACGTAAAAACGAAACATCTTAGAGTGTACGATTATAATTGCATGGAGTGTGAGTTTAAGACAAATATCAAATCACATTTAAATGTGCACATAAAGTCTAAACACCTTGAAGAATATGATTTTACTTGTGAGAGGTGCGAATACAAGACGAACCGTAGGTCAGGCTTGGAGGCACACGTAAAAACGATACATCTTGGGGAATACGATTATAATTGCATGGAGTGTGAATACGAGACAAACAGCAGGATGTATCTAGTTAAACACGTGAAAACTAAACACCTTAAAGAATATGATTATAAGTGCATGGAGTGTGAGTACAAGACAAACAACAAGAAGGATTTAGTGAAACACGTTAAAAATAAACATCTTAATGTGTATGATCATGGTTGCATGGAATGTGGGTACAAGACAAACAACAAGGCAAATCTTAAAATGCACGTGAAAACTCAACACCTTAAGGAATACGATTATAATTGCGTGGAATGCGAGTACAAGACAAACAGCAGTGCAAGTTTTAAAATGCATATAAAAGCTAAACATCTTAAAGAGAATGGGTTTAATTGCGATGAGTGTGGATGCAGGACAAACTGTAAATCAGAGTTAGAGGCACACATAAAGGCGAAACACCTTAAAGAATACGATTGTAATTGATGGAGTGTGAAGACAAACATCAAGACGAAATTAAAGCTGCGAAAAATCTAGACATCTTGAAGAAAGTGGTTTTAAGTGCAAGATGTGTGAATACAATACACAAATTGACAGTTTAATTTGAAAAGGCACATAAAAACAAGACGTAACCGAGGAAGCCGTTATAAAAGGCATTGAATGTAAATATTAAACAGAATAAATGTAGATACATTCGTAAAAGCATATAAAACAATTTGACAAGACAGATGGAAGTAAAGCTGTAGATACGGGAGAGTAGAGTGCTTCGTAAGAAACTGGGAGGAGTGCAGACAGAGGAAAGATGAGTGGATGCGAAGAACGAACAAGAAAGTTCAGGAAATTTATTGTGACCCATCCATATCGGCTTTCATAAGAGCACAGAGAGTACGATGGCTGGGGCACGTCAGCCGCATGCCGGGAGAAAGACACGCGAGGAGGATGGTTGAGGAGGGGACTGGTGGGAAGAAGAGGAAGGGACGCCCAAAGAAGAGATGTCTGGATGCGGTGGTGAGCTACGTGGGGAGAGTGGGAGTGAAAGATTGGAGAAACATGGCGGGAGATAGGGACAAATGGAGGAAAATATTTGAAATGATTAAGAAAATGTAATTGATGTATAGGTTTTGAAATGTAATATGAAATAAGCCATGGGCCCAAAGGCCCGTAGAGCTGAAATATATACATACATACATTAGTACAAGAGCTGCATAATAGGGGGCGACTATTTATTTACCTATTAGCAGCCAAATAGAGAAATCCAACAACGGAGCAGATTAGTACAAGAAAAGGTACCGGATTGCCAAGCAATCGTGAAACATTTTTGCACCAGATGACGCTAGTTTATTCATGCAAATGTTAGTACTTGGCTATGCCATATAGCAGCGGACCGTTCCAACCTATTTATGTAAAATAATCGATTTGAGTGTTTGAAATTTTATAAAAAGTGAAGTTGGGTAGTAAAACTTTGCATTTTTTTTGTTTTAATGTTTATTTTATGTAAGTTTGTTAATAAAAACGCGAGTTCTTTCTTGTTGACGGTTGTTTTATTCACCGTGTCTGTTTTATGTTCCTCTATCCTCGAAAAATATGGCGAATGAAATATCATTTAGTCAATATACCAATCCTGGAACGATAAACTTTCGCAATAAAAGGGTTGCTGTGCAATTGACACTAGAAACTTCACGAGTTCCATCATATTTTACCCGTGTACCTTTGCAAAAGAAGAGGATGATGGTGAAGGCATTGATCGAGTCAAATCCTATGAAAACAAAAAACTGAATATTTGCATTAGTTAAACTTTCGTTGTGTTAGTGTATTCTTATGAATACGTGTATGAACGAATATTAATTGTATGATATTTGCGAGTTTTAGAATTTATTTGCCTGTAAAAAATATGTAAAAGTACATACCATTTTCAGTCTAAATAAACCAAAATGGCAATGTAATAAACTTTAAAAAAATATGTAAGTTCATTTGAAAAATAGATATTTTTCATTTAAATTTATATATTTGCTGATACATTTAAAAATATTAAAAATAGAATCGATTTACCAAATAAATTTAATTTATTGAATTGAAACACTGTATTTATATAAAAGAGAACAATATATAATGAAATATTTACATATAACATATACAATGTGTTCAATAAAGATTGAGACGGATTATGCAACCAGGTATACAACAACAAAGATTACAGTTGGTATGAAATAGCCTTGTAACTAGATCGTGACTGATCTCTCTTTATAGCCCTACTAAATTGTTTGACATTTTGCCTTATTTGATTTGTAATTACGTGTTATCAATTATCAGTAATTTTCAGAAGTATTGGTAAATTTTTGGTGGTTAGAGCGGTAAGTTGGATTTAATTTCATATTAAGTGTGTTGGATAATTTTTTTAAAACTATAGATTTCTAGGATCTGGGGAATTTTTAATGTAAGGCTACCAATAGTGTATGTTTGGTTGCATAAGGTTCCATCTCAATCATTAATGAACTCACTGTATTAATATTTATTCGTACATTGAATTTAAGTAATTTTATATGAAATGTGTCCTCTTCATGATCTCCGCCCTGAAACCTTGTCTTGAATGTTCCTTAAAAGAATCATCCCACGGTAGTGAATCCGAACGTCGTCAGTAGTCGAAGTTGATAACGCCTCAATCGAAGTAAAAGCATTCCCGCGGTGGTAAATCCGGACGTCGTCAGCGATCGAAGTGATAACGGCTCAATCGCAATGTACAAATCAAAACAAGTGCTTCAGAATTTGTAGATTAAGATTGTCAACAAAATAATTCTGCTTGTTACAAGTAATACAGTTATTGTATTTATTTGCGAAGCTTTACAAATGCAGTAAAAGGCATTCGTAAAGTTTCCCAAATAAATATATTCCAAGTAATACATAATTAAAATAAAAATGCAACATAAAGCAAATAATTAGAAATATTCACCGTTCTATAATTCAAGGAGAGTAAACTGTATTGAAGGATGAAAAATAAATGAAATGGGAAAAAGCAATTGAAGAAAAGATGTGGGAAGAACAGTAGAAATAATGGAAATTAATTAGTACGAGGCGCTCGATCAGCTTGCGATAAACAATAGATGTGTAAAAAGGATCAACTCAATCCTATCAGGGCGTTGCATTAAAAAATAAACAGGAGACCGATTAAATAAAAAAAAGTAATTTAATAAATACGTTAACCATTGCAGCAAAACAGTATACTTATTATTAAGATTTTTATTAATTTTTCTTGTGTTTCATATCATTATGTACGCTGTAGCACCTTTCATACAACCAACTCCTAAATAAATGTATAGACAAATAGCGAAAAGAAAACTACGAAAGAAATAATACCGACGACCACTACTCTTGTCCGAACAGACGTCATCAGTTTTCTGGCAGATTTGGCCTACCTTTAACGGGAGTGACTGCCCACTTGTTACGTACGGTCCCACCGACACCCCCAGTAGGTTACTAACTCGAAAGAAAACTGTTGATCATCACCGTTCGGCGCCATAACCTACTACCAACTCCTAAACAAATCTAATCAAAGAAGTTTCTAATCTTGTGAATCTACCACCGAGAATAATTGATCAAAAAACGAAAGGAAAACATTCTTGTTTTCCCATGAAATAAAGCCAACCACACTACTCATGTCCGAACAGACGTCATCAATTTTCTGTCAGTTTTGGCCTACCCTTAACGGGAGTGACTGCCCACTTGTTACGTACGGTCCCACCGACACCCCCAGTAGGTTACTAACTCGAAAGAAAACTGTTGATCATCACCGTTCGGCGCCATAACCTACTACCAACTCCTAAACAAATCTAATCAAAGAAGTTTCTAATCTGCGAATCTACCACCGAGAACAATTGATCAAAAAACGAAAGGAAAACATTCTTGTTTTCCCATGAAATAAAGCCAACCACACTACTCATGTCCGAACAGATGTCATCAGTTTTCTGGCAGTTTTGGCCTACCCTTAACGGGAGTGACTGCCCACTTGTTACGTACGGTCCCACCGACACCCCCAGTAGGTTACTAACACGAAAGAAAACTGTTGATCATCACCGTTCAGCCCCATAACCTACTACCAACTCCTAAACAAATCTAATCAAAGATGTTTCTAATTTACGAATCTACCACCGACAATAATTGATCAAAAAACGAAAGGAAAACATTCTTGTTTTCCCATGAAATAAAGCCAACCACACTACTCATGTCCGAACAGACGTCATCAATTTTCTGTCAGTTTTGGCCTACCCTTAACGGGAGTGACTGCCCACTTGTTACGTACGGTCCCACCGACACCCCCCGTAGGTTACTAACTCGAAAGAAAACTGTTGATCATCACCGTTCGGCGCCATAACCTACTACCAACTCCTAAACAAATCTAATCAAAGAAGTTTCTAATTTGTGAATCTGCAATAGAGAGCAATTAATCAAAAAACGAAAGGAAAACATTCTTGTTTTCCCATGAAATAAAGCCAACCACACTACTCATGTCCGAACAGATGTCATCAGTTTTCTGGCAGTTTTGGCCTACCCTTAACGGGAGTGACTGCCCACTTGTTACGTACGGTCCCACCGACACCCCCAGTAGGTTACTAACACGAAAGAAAACTGTTGATCATCACCGTTCAGCCCCATAACCTACTACCAACTCCTAAACAAATCTAATCAAAGATGTTTCTAATTTACGAATCTACCACCGACAATAATTGATCAAAAAACGAAAGGAAAACATTCTTGTTTTCCCATGAAATAAAGCCAACCACACTACTCATGTCCGAACAGACGTCATCAATTTTCTGTCAGTTTTGGCCTACCCTTAACGGGAGTGACTGCCCACTTGTTACGTACGGTCCCACCGACACCCCCAATAGCTTACTAACTCGAAAGAAAACTGTTGATCATCACCGTTCGGCGCCATAATCTACAACCAACCTCTAAACAAATCTAATCAAAGAAGTTTCTAATTTGTGAATCTGCAATAGAGAGCAATTAATCAAAAAACGAAAGGAAAACATTCTTGTTTTCCCATGAAATAAAGCCAACCACACTACTCATGTCCGAACAGATGTCATCAGTTTTCTGGCAGTTTTGGCCTACCCTTAACGGGAGTGACTGCCCACTTGTTACGTACGGTCCCACCGACACCCCCAGTAGGTTACTAACACGAAAGAAAACTGTTGATCATCACCGTTCAGCCCCATAACCTACTACCAACTCCTAAACAAATCTAATCAAAGAAGTTTCTAATTTGTGAATCTGCAATAGAGAACAATTAATCAAAAAACGAAAGGAAAACATTCTTATTTTCCCATGAAATAAAGCCAACCACACTACTCATGTCCAAACAGACGTCATCAGTTATCTGGCAGTTTTGGCCTACCTTTAACGGGAGTGACTGCCCACTTGTTACGTACGGTCCCACCGACACCCCCAGTAGGTTACTAACTCGAAAGAAAACTGTTGATCATCACCGTTCAGCCCCATAACTTACTACCAACTCCTAAACAAATCTAATCAAAAAAGTTTCTAATTTGTGAATCTGCAATAGAGAACAATTGATCAAAAAACGAAAGGAAAACATTCTTGTTTTCCCATGAAATAAAGCCAACCACACTACTCATGTCCGAACAGATGTCATCAGTTTTCTGGCAGTTTTGGCCTACCTTTAACGGGAGTGACTGCCCACTTGTTACGTACGGTCCCACCGACACCCCCAGTAGGTTACTAACTCGAAAGAAAACTGTTGATCATCACCGTTCAGTCCCATAACCTACTACCAACTCCTAAACAAATCTAATCAAAAAAGTTTCTAATTTGTGAATCTGCAATAGAGAACAATTAATCAAAAAACGAAAGGAAAACATTCTTATTTTCCCATGAAATAAAGCCAACCACACTACTCATGTCCAAACAGACGTCATCAGTTTTCTGGCAGTTTTGGCCCACCTTTAACGGGAGTGACTGCCCACTTGTTACGTACGGTCCCACCGACACCCCCAGTAGGTTACTAACTCGAAAGAAAACTGTTGATCATCACCGTTCAGCCCCATAACCTACTACCAACTCCTAAACAAATCTAATCAAAAAAGTTTCTAATTTGTGAATCTGCAATAGAGAACAATTGATCAAAAAACGAAAGGAAAACATTCTTATTTTCCTATGAAATAAAGCCAACCACACTACTCATGTCCGAATGTTGATCATCACCGATCGGCACCATAACCTACTAGCAACTCCTGAACAAATCTATAAACAAAGAAGTTTCTAATCTGCGAGTCTACTATAGAAAATAATTGGTCAAATGAGTAGAAAACTTTCTCATTCCGTGCATATATATTTGCTTAAGAAATAATACCCATACTTCACTATCAATTCTTGACATATCCGGTGTTAATTAAAACAAAAAGCAAAGATTTGTGCATTTATAATAATAAATACGATAGTTTGAAAAAATGGAAAGGTCTCACCTTAGTTTTGGTCGATACAATTGGAAGATAATGAAAATTCTGGAACAATATACGTATTTAAAATTACATTACATTTGGATATGTAAATATAGAAATATATAATCGCAAAAAAGGAATATTTAAGTAACTTTAAATAAGATAATATGTACAGTTTAGCAATTAAACTATCCACAATATTTATAATGAAGAGCTCCTTAAATAAAAATAAATTTACCTTGGTCTCGAACGTTTATTTTATTATATTATATTATCGAAAATCGTCAAAGTTGATATATAGGTATACGCAATAACAAAATATTACTACTTATGGGCAATTACTTTCAACTAAAGTGGAGTACAAATTTCTTTAGTGCAAACTCCCGATAAGTTTAGATTTTGTTTTGTAAGTTTAATTTACTTTATATATAATTTTTATGCAGTGGGACCACAGTTTTTAATTTACAAAAATATATTGGCAGTGTTTATCTTTAAGCGTTGTATTTTTGTGTTCTACCTAGTCCTGCCATAAATACTGATATAAAGGTTTTTAAGTACAAAAAGAAAACTGCAAGTTGGATTTAAATTATTTTTTGATAGTTTATTTTGGGTCTTCTACAGATCATGCCCTCTAATATTGACCACAGTTTGTAGTCGAGCGGATTTAGGTCTGGGCTTGCTGACGGCCAATTGTCAATACTAATAAACTCAGGTACATGATTTTCAAGCCATTGCTGAGTTGTTGAGCGGGCGCAGAGTCTTGTTGGAATATCCATGGTTGGTTTTGGAACATGGTGTACTTCAGGGGCTCCACTACATCGCTTAAAATGTCTCGTTGATAGTTTTTGGCCGCAGTTTTAACACCTTTTTCACAAAAATGCAAGGAAGTGACACCGTCATAGGATACTCCCTACTAAACCATCACTGAAGCAGGAAAATGACCTCGCTGAATCCTTGGCACCACTTCACTGGCTTCCTTGGAGGACCGTGCATACACCCTATCATTCTGCTTGTTAAAAGTTTCTTCCACGGTAAAAATTTTTTCATCAGAAAACAGAATTTTTTTGTAACGCTCTTTGCCGTACAACGATATCAAGTATCTGCATTTTTTCTTCCTATTCTTTTTTAATTCAACGTTAAGGCGCTGTCCTGTTTGTCGTTTGAAAGCTCTAAGTCCTAGGTCTTGTTTAATGATACGGCTCATGGTTCTCGGAGTAATACCCATTTCACGAGCCATGATTTTCTGTTTGCGGACAGGATGTCGATTGATGCGGGACCTCACAGCATTGATGGCTTGTGGTGTACGAACTATGCGAGGCCTGCCAGATCTTTTACGGTCGATTACATTTCCAGTATCAATGAATAACTTAACAGTACGATACACAAACACACGCGTAATATTTAACGGTTTCAAAAATACGGGCTGTTTCTATTCCACACTTATGAAGTGCAATAACCGCAATACAGCTCTCTTTATCCGACCATTCCATAATGATGACTCACACTATAGTGGAATTGTTCGGCACTTTTGTAAAGCATATATCAAATGTCAGAACTACTAACATAAAATTTTTGTGTTTTTAAGTTATCATCTGTAAAAAGGTGCGTTTACACTTGTATCAATACATATGGCAGGACTAGGTATTATTTGAATTTGATGTTTTATCAACTTTATATAATTTCTTTTAAAAGCTTGGAATTATAAAAGTATATATAAACTACAATTATTCTATAATTAGATTCAAGTATGAATGAAATAAATAAGATGGTCATCATCACTGAAGGCTCAAATAAAAAATGAGGTAGCATTAAAAAATAAAAGTTCCTAATTACCTGAAGACCATTTTACATAATGCTACAAATAATATAAATGCAACAACTTGGCAGAACTGTATTCAATATATTCTTTCCGTTTTGACACGTACTTAATATAAATTTAAAGCAACGTAATATATACGAGGGAGCGTTTTATATTCGCGGAATGAGCGGGTTGTAGAGGGGTGAGTAGGCGCATTGGGGGCGTGGCCTGTGCAGCGACTCATGATTAGTATAAATACGAAGTTTCATTGTTATTAGACACTTAGTCTTTGAGCTATCGTCAACCAAGTAACATAATCAGGAGTGAAAAGTGAAATATGGAAAAAATCGAATATCGTGCCGTTATAAAGTTCCTTACCAGGCAAGGAAAATCAGTCGCGACCATAATGAATGAGATGTCATTGGTTTACGGCGACTCTTGTCCAGGAAAAACCATGGTGTACAAGTGGCATAGTTTATTTAAACAAGGAAGGGAATCCCTTGAAGACGACCCGAGGCCGGGCAGGAGCATTGAGGTGACCACGCCAGCACTTATCCAAAAAGTTGAACAAATTGTACTCGAAGATGCTCGACTAAAGAAGAAACAACTCGCAGAAATGGTTGGAGTATCCGATACAACAATTTTTAAAATCCTACACGATCATCTCGGCATGTCTAAGGTCAGCGCAAGATGGGTGCCGAGAATGCTCACGCCGCCGCAAAAACAACAGCGCGTAGAGTGTTCGCGTGCATTTTTGGACCTCTGTAATGAAGACAAGGATGGTGTATTGAGTGGAATTGTTACTGGAGACGAAACTTGGGTTCATCATTATGAACCTGAGTCCAAACAAGACTCCATGCAGTGGCATAAAAAGGGCACAGCTCCCCCCAAGAAATTTAAAGTGTCACAATCAGCTGGGAAACTCATGGCAACGGTATTTTGGGACTCGGAAGGAATATTGTTGATTGATTATAAAGATAAAGGTGTTTCTATAACCGGAGAATATTACGCTTCAATATTAGAGCGACTAAAAGAAGCCATTAAAGAGAAAAGACAGGGAAAATTGACAAAAGGTGTTCTGCTTTTGCACGACAACGCGCCCGTCCACAAGAGCCGCGTTGCGTTAGCTGCCCTGCATAAGGTGGGCTTCGAAATTGTGAATCACCCACCCTACAGCCCAGACCTGGCCCCGAGTGATTATTACCTGTTTCCGAAAATGAAAAAGGAGCTGCGGGGTAAAAAATTTACTGCCGATGATGAAGTCAAGGAGGCAGTTTCGGCGTATTTTGCAGATAAAGAGAAATCATTTTTTTATGAGGGCATAAATAAATTAATTGAAAGATGTGAAAAATGTATCCGTCTTGCAGGTGAATATATTGAAAAAGAAAAATAATTTGGTTTTTTTATTTCCACCCCTTGTCCCCCATTCCGCGAATATAAAAACGCTCCCTCGTAGTTCGAAAGACATGCACTTCATATTTGCAGTAATAAAAGCAATTTGTTTCCTAAAATCTATGAAAAATTTTTAGTATGTGATTTGGGATGAATACTCGTTTAGAAATTTCCCTTTCTATTTTTGAGACAAGTTATGGGAAAGGTTCATAAAAGAAAAGAATTCTATTTTTACATTATAAAATTTTCATCAAGAACAGGTCGAATAAATTTCGTGGATTATGATGAAAATGATGTATTTTTATATGCCCATAAGTAAGTTTTTTTATATCATATTTATATATAAATTACGAAAAATTTTTAAAAAACCCTACCTTTCTTCTGGCCAGTCTTAGTTGCGCTCTCTGAGATGCCCCAGCTTTAAATTGAATGAGTAATAAAAATCCTGAAACAATATATTTAAAATTGTATGCGAATCTTTTATGAATTAAATGCATTTATATTATTATTTATTATTATTATTATTAAATGTTATTTAATAGAATGTAAAAGTATGAAGAGAAGTATTAAGTAGAATAAAACAGAATTTCTAGCGTTAAAAAATTAAATAATTTCTTACCTTGCAGTTGTAGTAGATGCTGATATTAACTTCTTAAAACAGCTTCTCAAGTTGTCCCTGAAATCCATTAAATTTGTAATACTACATGGCTAATTAGTAAAATATCTTCTTAAGACGTTTTAAAGAATTACTTTTCCATCGACTCGAACACGGCCAAAGTGCAGATACCACCCCACATCTCCATACTTTTTCCTTGCATCCCTGAGAATTCTAGAATTTTTAATATAAAACCAAAAATAAGTTCATTTTCTTCTCAAAAATGTGTAAATTGTATAAATCTAATAGTTTCATCATAAAAAATAACCGCACTATTTACTAAAAAGCATGTAATTGACTTTATATATCAATTTAAATTTTCGATGCATTGATTCTAGTTTGGGGGGGAAAAAATAATGCAAAAGCCACATGCTAGTGACATAAAATGATAGCAATCTTAAAAATTTCGAACTTAAAAATCAGCATTAAATATTTTTTTTACAAATTAAGATATTATTTGGTTATTTGTAGCTATTTTAATGAACTTTTGCGAGACTTCTAACTTATACATGCAAATCAAATATTTATATCGCAATTCGAACATGTACACGCGAAAATGTAACACGCGGATGGCAAAATATATGATAATACAAACATATTGCATTAGAATAATGATAAACCTACCTTTGCGTTCATATTATTACAGCTCTTCCTCAAATTCTTATTAAATATTGTCCGTGTGAGCTTCTGTAAAAGAAATGAATTTTTACACGTTTCCATATTAAAGAATTATCAAATTTTACGAGTTTTGTCTACATATGCATCAAATCTTGAATATTATATGACTTAAACAGTAAATTATGTTGTTTTATACGTTCTAAAAGTTACGTTCTCGTCCCTTCAAACACAATCAAACTATAAACACAACGCCATATCTTTCTTGTCTGACATATCTTCAGCATTATATATTCGTACGGCAAAGAACGAACCTTTTTGTTTGTATATTTGTTACTGTGTGGATTCTACTTGATCGATTATTGAAAATATTTTCAAACCGTTTTGATTTTAAACGCGATCATTCTTGTTTACAGGTAAATATTGGACAAAACGCTTGGTAAATTGATCGGTAATTTTACCGTGACGTAAAGTAAAACATGGCAATCTTAGATATTTCCAACTTAAAATTCAAAATTCAGCATCGAGATTTTCAACGAATTAAGACGCTATTTGAGTATCTGTCATCCTATGCTAATATTTTTTTTGGCGATTTAAGCTTCTATATGCAACCCAAATATCTAACTCACAATTGACGCCAGGAAGGCAAAATTTATTAAATTAGAGTTGCTTTGAAATCAATCATTCACTTAAGAATACTTGCGCATATTATATTTAAGTCAAATTATGAAATAAGTAAATTATTACCAGTATGAGCTTGTGTAAGAGAAAGTGATTTTTACACAAAGAAAATCAATATTTTCAAATAAAAAATCAAACAATTTCACGAATTTTGTCTACATATGCGTTAAATGTTAAATATTATATGACTTAATCGATAAAATACTTCGTTACACGTTCTAAAAAAATACCTTTCCGTCGCTTCCAACACGATCAAAATATAAATACAACGCCAGAATTACTTTGAAATTAATTATTTGCATAGTAATACTTACGTATATTATATTAGAGTAATGCGAACCTACCTTTGTGTTAATTTTACTGCAATTTGTCCTCAAATTCTTAGTAAATATTGCCAGTATGTGCTTGTATACGAGAAATTGATTTTTACAGGCCATAAGTGAGGGATCAATAGATGAAATTTAAAAAAAACATGCACGCTTAGTGAAACAAAACGTATATTTCTATAAAATTATATTTACGAGACAAATGAACAGTTTTCCTTATAAAATAAAATAATTTCAACATATTCTGTAGAATTTCTTATCATATTCGACTTTCGTTGAAGTATCCACTTCTGCGCTTAATGATTTCTTTACAAATATTAGGCAATCGCGATACAAGTTTCTGGAGCGTATCCATCGGTAAATTATTCCACACCCTTGTAAGTTGCTCCTAAAGCTGTTTCTGCGATTGTGGACAGCATTTTCTTACGTTTCTATCTAATTCATCCCACAGTAATTCGATAGGGTTGAGATCGGGTGATTGTGGTGGCCAAATCATATCAGCACCCCTTCCTCCTCTTTTTGATTCACATAGTTTTTACAAAGTTGGGAAGTGTGTTTGGGATCATTATCTTGTTGTAGGTGAAAACCTTCACCAATTAACCTTAATCCAGACGGAATAGCATGTTCCTCCAAAATCTTCAGGTACCCCTCTTTTTTTAAAATGCCTTCAATGCGGTACACATTTCCGACACCATCAAAGGAAAAGGATCCCCAAACAAGCACAGAACCTCCCCGTGTTTAACAGTTGGCACTACACATTCGGGTAACATCTTTTCACCCACTTGTCTTCGAACGAAAACTCGTCGATTACTACCAAACACTTGGAACTTGAATCATCTGTCCATAACACCTGCTTCCACATTTCCATGTCCCAGTGTTGATGGTCCTGGGCCCATTGTAACCGTTTTTTACGATTTCGTGGATTCAATAATGGTTTTCGAGCTGCAATACGCCCATGTAGTCCCGCCTTTGTCAAACGTCGTTTTACAGTAGTCAGTGACACCGGCTTTCGACGGCCTTCATATTTCGTTTTGATAGTATTTTTAGGCGCAAATCCTCTTGTCTGGTAGTTACCCTTGGCCTTCCGCAACGTTTTATTGGTTGTAACGATCCACTTTGTGAATATCGTTTTACTGTTCCTTGCATGGCGTGATAAGATAAATTTAACTTTTGGGCTATTTGCCGCAGTGAAAATGTTTCACCATATAGCGTTATTATCGAACTACGAGTTTCTGCGCTAAGTTCCTTTCTTTTCGTCATTTTTATAAGTTACTTTTACGTCTGTTCTCAAATACTCGTATTGCAACTTACTCGGACAAATGCTGCACGAAAACTAATTTTTAAATTGCTAAATAGTTTACTATGAATTCCTAATACCATTATAATAATATTGCGTTGTAAACCCTATTAAATTTATTGGGGTATATAAAATATTTCTATTAAATAGACGCCATAAAACTATTAAAAGGATTTACAATATTTTTCAGAAACAAATATATTTATCTAATTTATAATAATAATCCGAATAATCCTTCTCAGAATTACATTTACAACTGTTATTTCAATTATTCTCACCAAAACAGGTAAAAGCCTAAGGGATGTGTCTAAAATACAAGTGTTTTGTTATTTATGATAAGTGATCCCTCACTTATGGCCTGTAGTGTATATGCGTTAAATTTCAAATTATTTCGTTTTTATCGGTTCAAACACGGTCAAAATACAAGCACAAAATCACATTTCCATATTTATTATATTTGCCGGATCTTCGGCATTATGTATTCGTACAACGAAAAATAAACCTTCTTTTTGTATACAGTGAGTTCATTAATGATTGAGATGGAACCTTATGCAACCAAACATACACTATTGGTAGGCTTACATTCAAAATTCCCTAGACCCTAGAAATCTATAGTTTTTAAAAATTAATCCAACTCACTTAATATTAACCACCAAAAATTTACCAATACTTCTGAAAATTACTGATAATTGATAACACGTAATTACAAATCAAATAAGGCAAAATGTCAATAATTTAGTAGGGTTATAAAGAGAGATCTATCACGATCTAGTTACAAGGATATTTCATACCAACTGTAATCTTTGTTGTTGTATACTTGGTTGCATAATCCGTCTCAATCTTTATTGAACACATTGTATTTGTTACTGTGTGGATTTTATAATATTTGATATACTGCTGAAAATATTTGCAAGCCGTTTTGATTTTAAACGCGATTATTCTTGTTTACAGAAAAATAATGCATAAAACACGTGATAAGCAACCTTAGACATCTCTAATTTAAAAATCAAAATCCAACATCAAGTTTTTTAACGAATTAAGACGCTATTTGATTATCTGTCATCCTATGTTAATTCTTTTTTTTGTCGATTTAAGCTTATATATGCAACCCAAATAACTAACTCACAATTCAGTCCAGGAAGGCATAATATATTAAATTAGAATTCGCATAGTAGTACTTACATATATTATATTAGACTAACATGAACCTACCAAGCAAATTGTTTTATAACACGACATACATATATAAATTGGGAAAAATGAAAAAAATCCTACCTTTCTTATTCAGGTTCCGCTCCATGAAGATATCCCAGAGTCGAATTGGACGAGTGATGGTATACCTGAAATAATATATTTAAAATCCTATATATTAAATGCATGTATATTGTTGAGTTAATTAAATGTTATTCATTAAAATATAATAGCGGAAAGGGAAGAAACATTAAATAGGATAATATAAGGTCTAGTAAAAAGAAATCCATTATTTTTCCAATAGATGGCTTTAGTAATCTGTATCTCGCGTTGTACAAGTGCGATCGCGTTCCGCTAGATGGCGTTCGAAAGATAAGATTTCGTACTAAACGAACTTCTCAGACAGTTTTGTGATTACTTGACTTAATATTGTTTGAGCGCGCGTCAAAGATGGACACCAGCAAAGTTAAAATACGCCATATTTTACAGTTTTTCTTCGATAAAGG
Organism: Dermolepida albohirtum; assembly: GCA_031893035.1. Lineage (NCBI taxonomy): Eukaryota > Metazoa > Arthropoda > Insecta > Coleoptera > Scarabaeidae > Dermolepida > Dermolepida albohirtum. Next base: position 92,444 of record JAVIWB010000018.1, on the reverse strand, counting down.
CGAAAACGCAAGCCAGGCGGCTAAAAATGTGAATAGTGTTTATGGTCCTGATACTGTAACAGTCAATCATGCGCAATTTTGGTTTCGTCGATTCCGTTCCGGTAATCTTGATGTCAAAGATGCACCACGCTCTGGAAGGCCAATTATCGAAAATATCGATAAAATAATGGAAATCGTCGAGTCCGACCGTCATGTATGCACTGTTTCGATTGCCCAGGAGCTAAACATTGCACAAAAAAACCGTTTGGAACCATTTAAATAAGGTTGGATACAAAAAGAAGCTTGATGTATGGGTGCCACACGAGTTAACGCAAAAGAACCTCATGGACCGAATTTCCATCTGCGAATCGCTGCTGAATCGCAACAAAATCGATCCGTTTCTGAAGCGGATGGTTACTGGTGATGAAAAGTGGATCACTTACGACAACGTCAAGCGAAAACGGTCGTGGTCGAATCGTAGTAAGCCGGCGCAAACGGTGGCCAAGCCAGGCTTGACGGTCAGGAAGGTTTTGCTGTGTGTTTGGTGGGATTGGCAAGGAATTATCTACTATAAGCTGCTTCCCTACGGCCAAACTCTTAATTCGGACCTGTACTGTCAACAATTGGACCGTTTGAAGGAAGCAATCGCCCAGAAGTGGCCAGCTTTGGCCAATAGGAGAGGAATTGTGTTCCATCAGGACAACGCCAGGCCACACACATCGATAGTGACTCGCCAGAAGCTCCGGGAGTTTGGTTGGGAGGTTCTTATGCATCCACCTTATAGTCCGGACCTAGCACCAAGTGATTACTACCTGTTCCTGTCTATGGCGAATGATTTTGCTGGTGAAAAATTCGCCTCAAGAGAAGCTTGTGAAAATCGACTGTCCCAGTTTTTTGCCAATAGGGACGAGGGTTTCTATGAGAGAGGCATTACGAAATTACCTTCAAAATGGCAACAAGTTATCGAACAAAACGGTGCATATTTGACCTAAGTCGGATCATTCTAACTATGCTAAATAAAACCTTCAATTTAATGCAAAAATAATGGATTTCTTATTACTAGATCTTATATAAAGTTTTTAACATTCAAAAATTAAATTATAACTTACCTCGACATCGAAATAGACGCTAATATTAATTTTTAAAACAGAAACTCTTCTCAAATTGCCTCTCAAATCCATTAAATCTTCAAAATTATATCATTAGTTAATTCCTTAATCTTAATAACGCGTTTTATAGAAATACCTTGTTGTTTCGAACACGCACGGCAAAAACGTAGATCTCACGCCGCGTCTCCAAACTTTTTTCTTGCATTCCTGAGTATTCTAGAAATTTTAATGTAAAACCAAAAATAAGTCCATTTTCTTCGCAAAACTGTATAAATTTAATGACCGCGTCATTAATAATAGCTGCGCTATTTATTAAAAAAACACGTAAATGTTTTTTAATATCCACAATTTAAAATTTTCGACGCATTAATTGTTGTTTAGCGAAAAAATAATGCAAAAGTCACGTGATCAGTCGTTCGACACTTTTTGCCGTGACTTAAAATAATCCATGGCAATCTTAAAAACTTCTAACTTAAACATCAATATTAAATACGAATTTTTTTACACATTTAGATGCTGTTTGATTATTTATCACTCTTTTAAATTAACTCGTTTTTAGGAGATTTACAATTTATACATCTAACTCAAATATCTATACTACAATTCATACATATACACGCGAAAGCACATTAATTAATTCACTTCTTAATTTTAACAATGCATTTTAAAGAAATACCTTTTCGTCGCTTCAAACACGCACTACATACTTTTTCCTTGCATTCCTGAGTATTCTAGAAAATTCAATATAAAACCAAAAATAAGTCCATTTTCTTCCCAAAACTGTATAAATCTAATGCCCCGTCATTAATAATATCTGTGCTATTTATTAAAAAACGTGTAAACTGCTTTTAATAACTGTAATTTAAAATTTTCGACGCACTAATTGTTGTTTAGCGAAAAAATAATACAAAAGTCACGTGATCAGTCATTCGGCATTTTTTGCCGCGACGTAAAATAATCCATGGCAATCTTAAAAACTTCTAACTTAAACATCAATATTAAATATGAATTTTTTTACACATGTAAATGCTGTTTATCACCGTTTTAAGTTAAGTCGTTTTTGAAAGATTTATAGTCTATACATCTAACTCAAATATCATACACATAGCACATTAACGAGCTAATGGCAAAATATATCAAATTAAAATAGCTACGAAAATAATTGTTCGCATGTTAATACCAACACATTCTATATTAAAATAATAATTTAATAAGCCTACCTTTGCGTTGATATTACTACAGCTTTTCTTCAAACACTTAGTAAATATTGCCGGTATTCGGCTTTTGTAAAAATTAATTTTTACACAAAGAAATTTAGCGTTTCCAAATAAAAAATCGCGATATTTGTCTACATATGTATTAAATCTTGAATATTATATAACTTAAATAGTAATTTAATTTGTTACGCGTTTCAGAAATTACCTTCTCGTTCCTCTAAACACGATCAAACTATAAACACAACACCATATCTTTTGTATCTGACGTATCCTTGGCATTATACATTCGTACAACAAAAAAACGAACCTTTTTTTTTATATATTTGTTACTGGGTGGATTCTATTTGATCTATTATTGAAAATATTTTCAAACCGTTTCGATTTTAAACGCAATTAATCTTGTTTACAGAAAAATAATGCATAATCCACGTTATAAGTCGATCGGCAAATTTACCGTGATGTAGTGTAAAAAAACTTGGCAACCTTAGAAATTTCTAATTTAAAAATGAAAATCCAACATCGAGTTTTTTAACGAATTAAGACGCTATTTGATTATCTGTCATCCTATGTTAATTTTTTTTTTAAGATTTAAACTTATATAGGCAACCCAAATATCTAACTCACAATTGATGCCAGGATCGTAGGTCGAACGGAAATTTTACCGTGACATAAAGTAATTTAAAGGCGTCATAATAAAACATTTTATTTATATTATCTTCGATTACAACAACATTAATAATAGAATTCTACAAGGAAAATAGCTACCTGGTTTAAATGAATTTCAATATAGGCTATGCAATTATTATAAAAAATAATAAAAAAAGGTGTTATTTTGTTTATTACCCACATGTACATAAGTTAGAAATTAAGTTAATTATTCATTACTCTATATTCTTTATAACATTAGTTTTTATTCTTCTTATAGGTATAAAAAATAAATGCAATATTTGATCTAGCTATATATATATATATATAGACTTAAATATCATTTTATTTTTGTACTTTATTAAGAATAAAAATTATCTATTTTAGTTCTCTCGGGATTTGTAGGTGGCGCTAAACTCTTCCAATAATTTACTATTAAGATGCACTAAGTTTTGGGGGTTGGTCTATTCTATGACTTTTTCGGATTCAAATTCAAGTGTAAAACAAATGGAATATGTCCTAGTCAACTAAATTATTTAACTATATATTCCGTTTGTGTTAGATTCACATTTGAATTGGACGAGTCACATTGCTGACGAAGTAATTGTTACATTTTTACAATAAAGATATTTTGTGAAAAATCACACTTTAATTTTAATATTTACTTATATTATACATAGACAGCTTTCCAAGTACTTTAACCATGCTGTGTCATATTATGTGATAAAGTAATAATTATAACTTCATTTGCCTTTGTTCTACGAAAATATAAGTATAATTTGTAATTTCAAAAATGTTAGGTTGCATCAATTTTTCCAATTTTAGCGCGAAGGGTGTCGTAACGAAGCACTTTACCACTGATCCTCTTACAAAAAGTAATGCCTTACACGAATGAAGCGTGACAAATGGATTCCAACAAAATATTCGTGTATTTTTGAGGTATATTTCTTACACATATTTGTAAAAAGGTAATAAGTACATTTTTTGTCAATTTATAAGCGCACTTTAAATCACAAGTGTGGGAAAAACCAAGAGTACATGGTTAAAACATATGTTTGTTTATGGATCGTGTAATAGGAATGGACGAGCACCAGTTGATGAATATCGTAGACAATTTCTCACATGTAAAGTGCCTTGTAGAACTGCTTTTATCAATGTCCATCGATGTTTAAGAGAAACATACAAGTTTCCTGCAGCTACTTCTGAGCGTCCCGTACAACAAGCACTTGCTCAAAAAGAAGTAATATGGTTGACACTCAACCTTTTACTGGTGTCCGAAGAATAGTCAACAGATGTTACTTGAGTATTTTGTTATAACTTCGATTTTATTTTATTCTATACACTATTATATGCGTTGGTATTAGACCATGAGATCTATCATGGGCATGAGCATCAGCAAAACTCGATTCGTATGCTGATGATTCATGCATTTACTTTGATAGAAATAAAAACCTTTCTTTTTCTGATATATTACCAAATTATTAAACACTCGAGTACTTCTTACATGTAATTTTTTAAAAGCTTATCTTTTCTATTTCATAAAAAAAATTTTTTAATTTGACAGTGATGTAAGAAATTTATAAAAAATTTTAATATAAAAATTGAATTCACTTTTAGAACTGTTATATGTATACCATCAAATAAAAACAAATTCTTTTTTAAAACTGTATAGTATATTACTGTCCAACATTTAAATAAACAAGCAAATACACCACATCGCATTATATTAATTCAAATTTGAATTGTTATTCAATATTATCCTTACTATAAGAATGTTTAAGATCAATCATGCCAATAAAAAAAATATAAATAAACTACTAGACCTTTTTTTTTAAAAAAAAAAGATAATATGAAATCCTAAATAACACAAAATTTATGTTCCAAATATGGTGTTCTAACATATCCACGCACCTATTGCTTATGTGTGTTGTACTGTATTAATATAATTACTTTCAAAAGTATACATCCTTTTTAGCACTGTTTTTATATTCACTAGATATTGTTTTCTAATATTCACTTAATTACACTGTTTTAAATTCTTAACTACTTTTATCCATTTATGTATGGTAAACAATAGGTATGTCTATGTCATTTATAACTTTTAAATTTTATCAACAACTAAAACTTTGGTTTTTTTATTCACTTTTTAGCATGGTTATTTATCAAGTATTTCTGATAGAATGGCATCGAATTCTATGTCTTTATATAAATATTGATAAAAGATAAACGAAATATAAATAGATTTCTTGGTAACTTCAAGTAAACAAAAGAGAATCATTTAAGAATGCTCAAATTATACGTAATGAAATTTAATTTTTTTCAGATTTGAATTCGTCGGGTATTTAAAATTTATATTTTAAATATTTCAACTAAAATATATAGAAATTTAATATAAGGTCTAGTAAAAAGAAATCCATTATTTTTCCAATAGATGGCTTTAGTAATCTGTATCTCGCGTTGTATAAGTGCGATCGCGTTCCGCTAGATGGCGTTCGAAAGATAAGATTTCGTACTAAACGAACTTCTCAGACAGTTTTGTGATTACTTGTCTTAATATTGTTTGAGCGCGCGTCAAAGATGGACACCAGCAAAGTTAAAATACGCCATATTTTACAGTTTTTCTTCGATAAAGGCGAAAACGCAAGCCAGGCGGCTAAAAATTTGAATAGTGTTTATGGTCCTGATACTGTAACAGTCAATCATGCGCAATTTTGGTTTCGTCGATTCCGTTCCGGTAATCTTGATGTCAAAGATGCACCACGCTCTGGAAGGCCAATTGTCGAAAATATCGATAAAATAATGGAAATCGTCGAGTCCGACCGTCATGTAAGCACTGTTTCGATTGCCCAGGAGCTAAACATTGCACAAAAAACCGTTTGGAACCATTTAAATAAGGTTGGATACAAAAAGAAGCTTGATGTATGGGTGCCACACGAGTTAACGTAAAAGAACCTCATGGACCGAATTTACATCTGCGAATCGCAGCTGAATCGCAACAAAATCGATCCGTTTCTGAAGCGGATGGTTACTGGTGATGAAAAGTGGATCACTTACGACAACGTCAAGTGAAAACGGTCGTGGTCGAATCGTAGTAAGCCGGCGCAAACGGTGGCCAAGCCAGGCTTGACGGTCAGGAAGGTTTTGCTGTGTGTTTGGTGGGATAGGCAAGGAATTATCTACTATGAGCTGCTTCCCTACGGCCAAACTCTTAATTCGGACCTGTACTGTCAACAATTGGACCGTCTGAAGGAAGCAATCGCCCAGAAGCGGCCAGCTTTGGCCAATAGGAGAGGAATTGTGTTCCATCAGGACAACGCCAGGCCACACACATCGATAGTGACTCGCCAGAAGCTCCGGGAGTTTGGTTGGGAGGTTCTTATGCATCCACCTTAAAGTCCGGACCTAGCACCAAGTGATTACTACCTGTTCCTGTCTATGGCGAATGATTTTGCTGGTGAAAAATTCGCCTTAAGAGAAGCTTGTGAAAATCGACTGTCCCAGTTTTTTGCCTATAGGGACGAGGGTTTCTATGAGAGAGGCATTATGAAATTACCTTCAAAATGGCAACAAGTTATCGAACAAAACGGTGCATATTTGACCTAAGTCGGATCATTCTAACTATGCTAAATAAAACTTTCAATTTAATGCAAAAATAATGGATTTCTTTTTACTAGACCTTATATTTAACTTATCATAATTCAATTAGAGTTCTTAAAAGAATTTATATCAAAGCATTATACTTTAATATTTCCTTTCTAAATTTCACTATAAGACTTCTGTTTCCATAGAAAATATTGATTTTGGAAAATTCCATAAAATACAATAAATATAACTGGTATTCTATTCGTTTTCTTTATTTTGATTTACTACTTTAAAATCAATTCACTTCAACGATAATACTTTCCTTAAATGATTTTGAAACTCACATTTAAGTTACTATACCAAAATATTAAACTTTAAATTTCATTAGTTGATAGATTTTACGATTACCTTCTACTTATGACAATGACCTACTATTATTGTATTTATAAATTTAAATCTAAACATGTAATCTGATATGTAGACTTCCGCGGTCGTGTTCCATACTATCTTCTTCTGGGCTTCCGGGATGGAACCGCGTCACTGGTATAACTGTCGACGTTTCGTACCCACTCGTATGGTGTAGTGGGTGCGAAACGTCGGCAGTTATACTAGTGACGCGGTTCCAGCCCGGAAGAATATAATTTAAACATGTATTTATGTAATTATACATAAGGATACAATAAATTAATTCTACAACAATTACAAATATTTGCAACACATTCCTAACTTGATTGTTTTGAATTAAGGAGCTTTCAAATACAACACCTTTGAAAATATTATTAAAAAAAGAGTATTATTGTGTTCGACAGTAAGTACTTGAGCATACTTCCATTCCCAGTGTAATACGTAATTAATTTAATACACTTAATATGGAATTTTCTTCTGATATTTACTATTCATATACAAGGTTCATCGAAATTTTCTGAAAATATAACTTTTTAGTGACTAAATAATTAATATTTCTCCTGTATTTACATCATAACAATAGGTATATATAAAACGTAGTGCCATTTGTACACTTCGATACATTAGCTACCATGCTGTAGTATTTATTTTGAAATTTAGTACTACGCTTTATGACAAAGGTCAAAGACCAAATGCAAACACTTCTTCTTTGGTGACGATGAGACTGCAATCCCATTTATATTTGGTACTGGATTTATATTGAAACACGACGTTCGTAAACGAAGTACAACGACAGGTAGTGAAGTCAATTCTTAAACAAATAGTTTTGCTATATGCTTGATAAAGAATAATCGAAAAACAAATAACTTGTAAAAAATATCACAACACGTCTGCTATTATAAAAATTTAGCGATGAATTGCACTAAGTCTATCTGGTCTGCCAATTGCCGTTTATAATGCTACTTTTCTGCGGTAAAATTAAAAATCGTGCCTCCGAATTAAAAAAGTAACTTCTTTCTTGTTGTTTCTCTTGTACTCCCAGTCCATTCAATTGAAATCCTTTTCTTTAAAATGTCTAGTTTTCATGTGTCTTCGGAAATCCGTTTTCTTGTTTGTCTTGAACTCACATTCTGTACAATTAAAATCATATTCTTTAAGATGCTTAGTTTTTATGTGTATTTGTAAATCTGACTTCGTGTTTGTCTTATACTCACACTCCATGCAATTATAATTATACTCTTTAAGATGCTTGGTTTTTATGTGCATTTGTAAATCTAACTTCTTGTTTGTCTTGTACTCACACTCCCTGCAGTTATAATCGTATTCTTTAAGATGTGTAGTTTTTACGTGTATCTGTAAATGTGACTTGCTGTTTGTCTTGAACTCACACTCCATGCAACTATAATCGTATTCTTTAAGATGCTTAGTTTTCATGTGTATTTGTAAATTTTTTTTGTTGTTCAATTGCAATTGTAATCGTATTGTTTAAGATGCTTACTTTTCATGTGTTTTAGTAATTCCGTTTTATTATTGGTCTTATACTCACACTCCATGCAATTGCAATCATATTCTTTAAGATGTTTGTTTTTCATGTGTTTTAGTAAATCCTTCTTGTTGTTGGTCTTATACTCACACTCCTTGCAATTATAATCGTATTCTTTAAGGTGCTTAGTTTTCATGTGTATTTGTAAATTCTTCTTGCCATTTGTCTTGTATTCGCACTCCATGCAATTGTAATCATATTCTTTAAGATGCCTAGTTTTCATGTGTACTTGCAGATTTAACTTCTTGTTTGTCTCATACTGGCACTCCATGCAACTGTAGTCATATTCTTTAAGATGCCTTGTTTTCATGTGTTTCAATAAATCATTCTTGATGTTAGTCCTGTACTCACACTCCATGCAATTATAGTCGTATTCTTTAAGATGCTTAGTTTTCATGTGTATACGTAAACTACTCTTGTCATTTATCTTATAGTCACATTCCATGCAATTATACTCATATTCTTTACGATGTTTAGTTTTTAGGTGCGCTTCCAACTTTGATTTATAGTTTGTCTTGTATTCACACTCCTTGCAATAATAATCAAATTCTTTAAGATGTTTTGTTTTCACGTGTGATTTTAAATTATATCTGCTGTTTGTTTGAAACTTGCACTTCAAGCATTTCAATTTTTCTCCTTTAGGATGTGACTTAGAAGTTTTCGCTATATTTTTAATATTAACTTTCTGGCAAATACGTGCAGAATATTTATGTTTGACGGCAATATGAATATTTTCCATGTGTACCTTGAGAGACTCTTTCTTCTTGAATCTTTTATGGCAAATTCCGCAGCTATATATTTCAGGTATGTACTTGCTCTGCGTAAGCTTTAACTTTTTGTGTTGATTCATTATAGGTGAAAGACTTTTTTCTTCCAAGGTGTGATCATCCGGTGCAGGAAGTATACAGTATCTGAAAATAAATGAACCTGTTATGAATTACTTTCAAATAAAAAATGATAAATAGAATCAAATGGCACTTATTTCCGATTTCTACATAGAATTGTTTTTTGTTCGTTACTCAATTCATATAACACATTCGAAAATATGGTTGACGTATACAAACATATATCAAACAAATATCAATCACCTATTCTAATAAAACAATCATTTGAAAATTTCTATGAATAAAGAATAGATGGCGTTAATAACTTTAGCTCGTTAAAGTACTTTTAGTCTTCATCATAGAGAACATACATAGTATTTTCACTATGCTTTCTATTATAAAGTTCCTAATTCAGCTTTTCGGAGGGTTAGTCTTGTTTGTTCCGGCAGATACATTGATTAGAAGCACTATTTACGGTGATTCTTGTTGAGTTTGATCGCCAATATACTGATATTATCACTGAAGATACTTTCCATGGTTTGTACAGTATCCTGAGCCGTACTAAAGTAATAAATTAATAGAAACGCAAAATAATTGTTTAAATTAATTCAAATATGTTAACTTTAAAAAGATCGTTAAATATAAACGTCTACATTACTTCGAACATATTGGTTTTTACAAGAATCTCTTAACACCTCACTCACACATTTTATACATCACTCTCTCAGCTTCATTACTCCACTGCCAGTCTACTGTCCCTGTAAATATGGTGTGAACTTTTTAATTGTTAACGTTTCTAACAAGATATTCAGTAAATCTAAGTAATGAATAATTTAGGACTCAAGTTTTAGTTAATTGCTCGATGTAAGAAACGTCGTTTCATCCCTACTTTTACTATAATAAACATCCAAATGTCATTGCGTATGTTAGAGGTAAAGGGAAGGAATTTTTAAGTATTAAACATAATATTGGGTCTGGGAAAAAGTTCGTGGCGTTTTTTCAGTAAAATTCAACTGGTCCCCGCATGGCGCGTGGACGAATTCATTTAAACCGAATATGCTCCATTATTATCGACAATGTTTCGCCATTTTTTTGGTAGATCCATGATCCCATCGGTGAAAAACTTCTGTGGTTTCTGGTCGAAAAACTGAATCAAGTAGTTTTCACAGGCTTCTTTTGAAACCAACTTAATTCCATTGAGAGAGTTCTGCAGAGATCGAAACAGATGATAGCCAGAGGGTGCTATATCCGGACTGTAAGGTGGGTGCATCAAAACTTCCCAACTAAACTCTCTCAATTTTTGACGGGTCATCAAAGAAGTGTGTGGTCGGGCGTTGTCATGATGGAAGACAACACCTTTCCTATTAATCAATTCGGGCCGTTTTCTTTCAATCGCCTGGCGTAATCTCTCTAGTTGTGCACAGTAGAGTTGAGAATCAATCGTCTGACCAGTTGGAAGTAGCTCGTAGTGGACGATTCCCCTCCAGTCCCACCATACACACAGCATCACTTTTTTTGGCGTCAATGTTGGCTTAGCGAACGCTTGTGACGGCTCACCATCCTTTATCCACGATCTTTTACGCTTCCGATTATCGTACGTAATCCATTTTTCATCTCCGGTTATTAAACGTTTCAGAAACGGCTCGATTTCATTCCGTTTCAGCAGCGCATCGCAGATGTTAATTCGGTCCATCATGTTTTTCACGCTCAACTCATGAGGAACCCATACGTCAAGCTTTTTTTTGTAACCAGCTTTGTGTAAATGGTTCAAAACAGTTTTGTGGTCAATGCCTAGCTCCATGCCAATATCGACACTGCTGATATGCTTATCTTGTTGGACTTTTTCAAGAATTTCATCAGATTTTTCAGTGATTGGACGACCGGAGCGTGACTCATCTTTCACATTGAAATTTCCAGAACGAAAGCGAGCGAACCATTTCCGCCCAACAGATTTCGATAAAGTACCTTCACCGTACACAGCACAAATTTTATCACAAGCCTGCGCAGCGTTCTTCCCCTTATCATAATAATATTGCAGAATATAGCGAAATTTCTCATTATTCTTCTCCATTTTCAAGTGCGAATAACTTTCCAACCACTGCACCGATTACAATGTTTCTACGCTCAAACTAACGTTCGGAAGGTCATCTAAAAAACGAGCCGTCGGTGGTGTCGCTGTGACTTGTTGTTCTTTAGTTATCGGCAACCAATGCCATCTATCGGGAAAAACGCCACGAACTTTTTCCCAGACCCAATATACATATGGAATCTTGATAAAACTACGTTCGAAGGCATCGGTGCACTTTAAGTAGTTCAGAGAGGGTGCTCGGAAAAATAATTTTTGTTCATGTTTTTAACGTACTGTTAATATATATAAGGCTATACATTCCTTGTAGGATAGAAGCTGTACCATTGTAGTCGTCAACTCTAAGATTGTGGTGAGTTCCATTCTCCGATCTAGTCCAATGCTATGTGTTTCTTGCCACCTTTCTCTGTTCTGTCCTGTCCTGGATCTTCACCCACCGATTCTGAATGTTCAGCTTACTTATATCATTACTTGGTCTTCCCACCTGCTTGTCAATCTACCGCTCTTTGCTCTAAAGATTGGTTTCCACCTCATTATTTCCTTCACTTCCTTCTCCCCATCCCCCCCTCTTCCTATATAACCGTACCATCGCTGTCTCTGGCCCTTTATGTTTTTCACTATGTCCTCTCCCTTCACCACTGTTAACGTATAAATGACCCATTTAAACAGTTGGGTAGAATAATAGCTTCTGTATCCGTGTCAACAGATTTACATATTTACATCCTTCCTTCTCTTCTAGAAGAGGAAACAAAATGCATTTAGTAACGTCATAAAATTATGTATGCTGGTATGTTTATTTTCGCACTACTGTAACTCCATACCGTTATGCTTATTTTGTTTGTTGCCTCGTCTCTTTATATGAATATTCATTGTTTTTCTGCTACTTTTGGTAATGCGCAGTTAGATTTGTTTCACTCTGAATCTCTTTCTAAAGATTTGGCACGGCTCCAACATCACATTAGTAATGCAAATTCGCAAAGCGAATAATACTGAGTTATTTAAGAAAAAACTTCTTCGTGACAAGAAACTAAAGTGTTAAAAAACTCAATAATAAGACAAGAAAGGTCTTTGTGGACGCATAATCAGAATTTATTTTATGAATGTCACGATAGCTTCGATAAACGGCAAAACATACATAATACACATACATTCCAATCCTTTTAAATGCAAACACAATCAATTCTAAGAGATTTTTAATGTAATTCAATTTTATTTCATTAGAGAAAAACTAGACTTACTTTACATCTCCTTTACAGCAGTAAATCTTGTGGCACTCCAGATATTCTTTCTTCTCGATGTAAATTCTGCAAAATGGGCATTGCACGACCTCTAAAATTATATAAAAACATTCTCATTAAACTCAATCACTATAACCAAAGACTGTTTTGGAAGAAAACATAAAATTGAGCGCAAACGACAATGACAAACATCAAAGTTTTAAAATAAAGGGTTTTCCAATAGCGACTTGACAACTTTTAATTCAATTTGTGAACGCACCCTTTCACTAATCATCGAACTGTCACTGTAAATTTATTCAGTAAACTTAACATTTTCATCATGGTAAAGTACACGAACGAACAACGTCTGCAAATTATAAAAATTTACTACAGAAATTCGGAGTCGGTGACCGCTACTTCAAGAGCGTTAACTCCGATTTTCGGTCGTATTTCTCGCCCTAGTAGACAAGCAATAACAAGTTTAGTGCAAAAATTTGAGTCTACATATTCGTTGTGTGATGTTGCCGTGCCAGTGAGACAACGGGTTGGTCGAAGTGTCGAAAATATCGCTGCCGCTGAAACGTCCGTAGCAAATGATCCAAATCAGTCAATTCCACGGCGTTCTCAAGAGTTGGGCATCGCCCAGACCACTTTATGGCGAATTTTGCGTAAGGATCTTGGTTTACACCCATACAAGATCAAGCTGACTCAAGAATTAAAGCCGATGGACCATCTGAAGCGACGTACGTTCTCCGATTGAGCTCTGGAAAAGATGCGCCAAGATGATCAATTTCATCGCAAAATCATTTTCAGTGACGAAGCTCATTTTTGGCTCAATGGGTTCGTCAATAAGCAAAATATGCGTTATTGGTCGGGCGAAAATCCACATGTGCTTCATGAAACACCACTTCATCCACAAAAAATAACTGTTTGGTGCGGTTTGCATGCCGGCGGCGTCATAGGGCCATATTTTTTCGTCGACGATAATGGTCGTCACGTTACTGTGAATGGTAATCGTTATCGCGCCATGATTACCGATTATTTTTGACCCGAATTGGAAGATATGGACTTGGACAACATGTGGTTTCAGCAGGACGGTGCCACAAGCCACACAGCACACGTTACAATCGCTTTGTGCGTAGGCAGGGCACACTGAAAACTGTAAAGTCCTCCCTCTTGATATATTCCTAGGCAACTAAAATCTATTTGCCAGATGACACACGCCATGGGGAGGCGTTAAAAGTAAATTTAATATAAAAATTTTTACAGAATTAAAAATATCTACATGCGTTTAATCTATGACTTTGCGGTAATAGTTGAGTATGCTCTCATTTAAAGGGAATGGTTAACAGAACAGAAAATATTTCGATTTCATACCTTCAAAGTTTCCATTGGTTCCTTTAGGACAAATAGATTTATGTTCAACCAAATGTACTTTCAAACTGAATCCAAGGCAACAATAAGTGCAGGCAAATACATTTCTGGCGTCCGTTTCTATATGAGGTATAAAATACATTTCTATACCACTATTCAAGTTTTCTTCGTATTCTTCACCAAAATACACCAATAATTCTGCACCAGCCTGTATTTCACAAACGCTGCTATAATATAGATTATCTTCATATTGAAATGCATCTAGGTTTTGATCGGAAAGACTCTTGGCACAATTAACGTATTGCATCCAGTTTAAAAATTCTGATTTATCATTGCTGACTACAAATTTTCCTTCTTTAAGCCTCCAAGAGGATTCCGCGGTACTAAATCCAGTGAAAGGCCCAAATTTTACACCTTTAGGTATGGTTTTTAAAGCAAATACGCCAGTATCTTCGCAGAAACCCTCCCTAATTTCTAGAACATCTGCTGGTATCCCTTTTATCGCTTTATTATTAAAATCGTTTCCGTTTAAAATACATATGAGCATTCCACATTTGGTACAATATTCTTCATAATATTCATTACAATTGTTGCAAACTGTAAAAAGAAACTATTCTTATGAGACATTTAAAATTGCTACTACAAATGGCAAATAGTGTCTATTAAATGAAAAATATAATTTGCTATAATAGTATCCTAATATATTGATTACAATGCGTTTACTCAACATAAACGACCAATTGTCCTACAAACAAAGACTGCATTTACAAAGAAGAATCAGCAGAGGAATCTACTTAACTTAGCGATGACGTTGTTGATAGTATCTATACTCAAGTATATGTATAAAGACCATAGACTGTCTAACATTTATAGGTTAAGTCGTTTAACTTATGAGGTTAGATGACTGAAAACCCTCATAACTTTACTGAAACTAAGTTGAGATCAGTTAAAATTGGTGTGTAGGTAGTAATATTACAACTAATGATTACAGGTCCTATATTTTTCCATGCATCAATTTCTGCAAAAAGATATTGTACAGCTATTTTATAAGAATTCATTCTATTGTTACATGAGCTGTCAAGGACTAATTTGGTATTAATTCTAGTATATTTCCAACAAGACAGTGTCACACCCATGTTACTCATATTTCTTTAGAATTTTTAGAGGAATTTTATGGTGATTGTATTAATAATCACGGTTTGTGACTTCTCCTATCACCAAGATTTAACACCCCATAATAAGACATATTTATTTGGTCAAATAAAAAATAATATTTTGAATAAATAATATAATATTAAATAAAAATGGATTTGACACTCTTACAGATTTAACACGAGTCACTGAGTACTAGATTCAAACAACTGCAGAAGAATACCTTCATAATATTTTTAAAAATATGAAATCAATCAACTTATTTATACAACAAAACATTTTATATTCATGAAACGTTTATTAATAAATGAGTAGATGTTATAACAATTGTTATAAAACAATGCTTTTGATGTATTTGAAGATTGGACCTTTTAATCATTTTGGTACACTGTATATTCATTAGGGAAATTTACATTACCGTGCTTTTCTTGAGATATAGTATCTAGTATTTGATATGCACAACATATGACTAATTCAAATAAAAGTTTAATTTCTTACCATAAATCATAAATAATCTATCTTAAAAAAGGTGTGAATTGTTATGGAAATTGTGCATTTGATTATGTATGGACAGAATACAAACTATCGCTATCTTGTAATAACATAATATACATATACTTACATAGCTGTTTATTATTAAAAATGACTTTTACTTCACCAGCATCATCGATTTCCTTTTTAATGCTGTCATCTATGACAATGTCATAAGGATTTAGATCAGTTGATGGTAATTCCTGTTTGATATCAGTGTCCATTATAAAGTTGTGATCCGTAACATTAGAAGGTGATAATTCTGATTTAATATAAGTCGATATTAGATCCAGCTTTGTTTCGTCACATTTGTTTAATTCTTTTGAATCCATATTAATGACAGTTTCGCTGACCAGCACTTTATCATCTAGATGAACGTCACTTCTGAATTCTTCTTTTACATCAGGCGAAGTTTCTAAAAACACTGCGTTATTCGTAGCGGCCATTCTTCTTGACCTTTGGTTAAAACTATTCTTGCCAATCACTCAGGATAAGGTTAATTTCAATTTCGTTAAACTTGAGCTTGCTTTGACATTTGTTATAGAATTATGCTTACTTGTCTTGATCTGTAAAATAAAAAGGAAATTAAAACACAAGGTACATTGTTGTAGCTACAGGCCCAGTAGTCACAAAGAAACGGGCAGCGGGAATATACAACACAATGCAATTAAAAGCAAAGAGAAGCTGAACAAGTGAACAATAAGAAAGGGGTAACGGGTTACTATAATTTACACCCAACTATACAAATATTAGAGTACATTTTCGCTTTCCTTCTTTTAAATTTATCCCTTTTTCTTTTCCAAATAACCTATATTTCTTCATTACACGTTTTAGAAATATACTAAATGGCCAAATCCCTCCTTGATCTTTTGCAATCTATTCTACGATTTAATCGCTTACATTATATAGTGTGAAATACAAATGCTTTATGTTTAACATAAGTTCGTTACTGTTAAATAAGTTTAAATAAAAGTTTAAAAATAAGTTTATTATTGTTACTTGATATTCCAGTTACCACTAAGGATGATAATGTACTCCTTGTAGATCTTGTTTTTTCTACTTCTTTCGATGCTTCAAATACTACTACCATATTGCTACTGACTTGTTTCAGTGCTTCAAAAACTACTATAAGTTTTGCTTGTGTAATGTCTAGTCTTCCATCTGATTTGAAACTACTATACAAATCTCGTTCTTTTCAGTATCTATCTACTGCTTATACATATATATCGATAATTCTTGCCATTTACCTTTAATGACTGTCACAAGAGTAAAGTCTAGATAGTCTTGGAGAAATATGTATTAGGTTATAGGTTTCTGAAAATTTATAATGTACTACTTTTAATTGGGTAGAAAAGTGGTACAAATTACATGGGGCACTTATATTATATTACAGCTACACCTTTAACATAATTGAATTAAAAGCAGTGGATTTTCTTCCTTCCACAAGTACAATGTAATTATATTTTAAAAGCTACTTGCCTTCAATAACCATTTTCATTGTTCACACTATTTAATAACACACAAGTTCATTTGCTAACTTTATGCTCTTAAAATTCAACAGTATTTCTCCAGCATTGTTTAAAAATGTTAGTGCCCAAGTAGAAGAATTTTCCAATACGTTTGACAGTTCTTGTTTAATTTATATATGAAACCAATGGACTAATATGTGGGAATAATTACATTATACAAATTGAGTAAAATTGTCATGTTAGCAGCTGCTTACCAAATTCTTCTTAAATATTTTAAAATATTTAGACCTTTTGAGATTTTAAATACTAAGTTATTTATTTCAGTATCAAACTGTAGCTTACAATTTTAATCAATCACTGAGAATTTAGCTTCTTTCATCGTCCTTCTAAATATGGTGCTTTTTTTATATTTTGTTCCAAACTCAATCCGGAGCTCCACAGCAACCTCTCATTTTTAATTCTACAAACTTTTCCTTCCTTTTCCTAGTTATCCTCTCATGAAATTGTGTTAGTACCTGATACAAAAACACAAACTTAAAAACCAAGTACCCATCACTTCCTTTAAAGTAGATAGAATTCTTTACAATAGTCTGTTCCTTTCCTTTTATAAATAACTGCCAGTGACAGTATTTATAATTGTTCAATTTAGACTTTAATATTCCAATAATATCATTGAGAATACATAATTCGGATATTGTAAAATCGAGCAAGTCTATAAGAAGCTGTAGTATTTAATGCATGCAGTAATGGTATATAATATAGATTGCTTAACTACGATGTAATTCTATGATTTGTTAATTATGGAATTTAAGTTATTGCCCTTTCTGAGATTGTATAAAATTAATTTACCATTACGGCTAGGAATACCATTCCATATAAAATATAAAGAATGAGAGCACCAACTGTTCTAGGACTATATTGGGCGAACACGAGTATTTTTAATTCTCTACCACTTGTCCATCAATAGTCTTTATAAGATTATCTTAAATGCTTTTGTGTATTTTTCTATCATTTTTGTTTCATAATTACCATCCATAAAAATATTGTCCGAATCATTAACGCCTTTATTATTATGTTGTCTTTGTTCTTGCATGTATTTTCAAATTTCTTTCGAGTAATTGTTTGATAGAATTTCTCTCCTGCAGATGATTGTCAAAAAAAATGTTTGGTTGAGATTGCATGATTAACATACTGAGTAAGCAATCGAAAAGAAAGAAAGCTATTAACATGCAAAAACAAACTAACCCTTTAAAATGCTTAAAAAAGGGACAATATATCCAATTCATCCAGACATATATCTGACAGAATTCTTTTTTTAATCATATAATTCATTATCTCAATTTAACTTTGGCCACGATAAAGCGCCCTCACACTTACAACCACTAACTATATCGAAAATAGTGGGACATTTAAATATTTGTAATAATATTGTTTCCAAATCTATTTTCGGCTTCTTACATGATCCTTTAGAAGTGTGTATATTAGATGATTAACATAATCTTAAAGAAATAAATATAGCAAAAAAGAAGTGATGAAATAAAACGGTAGTCTAAAATAAAAATTTTGAAGCACAATATAGTGTATATTCATTGGTGTGTTTACAATGTGATGAAAAATAGATGTAGTTTTAAATAAAATGTTGCGCACTGTTATTCCGGTTTGACTTTAAAGAAATCCAGTTGTTTAAGCCCATTTATAATATCATGCAGCGTTTCGACAGGGCTTTCTAATTAAGTGTAACAGTTTCTTCCTATTTTCTTTCTAGAAGCCAAATGAAACTGAGTTAAAACACATAAAGGTATATCACTCATTACAAGAAAGTTCTCAAAAATTTTGGTCATCCACATCAACCTACATTTAATATTGAAAGCAACAAAATAAATAAAATAAAATTTTGTTGGTATTAGAATCAAAAAATATTGCGTTTGAAAAATTGGTAAGCGCCCTCTTCATGGTAGTCAAGTACTAAAGTATTATGTGATAAAATCAACCAATACGCGTTGAGTTTACTAGTCCTTATTTAAGATGTTTATTTAATAGTTTCTTATTCTCAATTTTTTCACATATTTGAAAGTGATTTATTCGGCATTTTGGAAGGTGAGCGTTTACTTAAATAATAAATAATTAAATCTGCCTTACCCATTTTTTAATAGTTTTTTTTCGTTTACTTCCTACAAAATATTGAAAGCAAAACACCTTATAACCTCAATCAAACACCTTTCTTGATGATATATGAATCGTGATAAAATAATAAATATGCTAATGATTTCGAAGATATTTTCTTGGATGGCAATTATGAAGCAAAATTAACAGAAAATATAATTTAAAGCATTTAAATTATTCATGAAAACTATTAGTGGACAAAATGAGATTTGAATTATAAATAAGAAATCCTTATGTTCGCCGACCGAATAGAGTCCTAGAGTAGTGGGTGCTTTCTTTTTTTTATATTCAGTATCCAATATTATTTTCAGGGAGAATGATAAATTAATGTTAAATGTAATCGCAGAAAGAATTCTCTCTGATAAATTCCATGACATAACAATTCACAGAGCTTACATACTGAAATGAATGAGATTTGTATAGTAGTTTTAAGTCAGATGGAAGACTAGACATTACACAAGCAAAGTTTATAGTAGTTTTTGCAGCATTGAAAGAAGTAGTTAGTAGCAAGATGGTAGTATTATTTGAAGTAACTGTAAAGTTCCACATATCATTTACACTAGTTTTTTGAATGATTAAAAATACCTCCATACCTCTTAAAATTTTCAGAAACTGTTGCCTTATAGATATCTTGCTTGCACGTATCAACAGTACTTTTGACTTAATCATTAAAAGTAAGTGACAAGATATTGTTCATATATATGGAGAGAATTGGATTTGTACAAGAGAAGGAAGAGACATTGCACAAATAGATGTTATAGTAGTCTGTGAAGCACTAAAATAAGTAGGGGTAAGTAAGATCCACGAGAAGTGCATTATCTTCCTTAAAAATGACTCGAATGTAAAACAAAAAGCAGTTGTATTTCAGACCATATTATGTAACTGATCAAATTGCAGTCTTTGAAGCACTGAAAGAAATAGTCAATAGTAAGATAGCAGTAGTATTTGAAGCATTGAAAGAAGTAGAAAGAAAAGAGATCCACAACGAGTACATAATCATCCTTAATGGGGATTGGAATATCAAGTAAAATTAACGAACTCATATTAAACATAAAGGATTTGTATTTCATACTATATAATGTAGGCGATTAAATTGTAGAATAGACTGTCAAAATGAAAGGAGATTTGGCCATTTATTCTATTTTGAAAATATGTAATGAAGAAATATGGGTTATTTGGAATGGAAAATCAAAAACTTGGTTTAAGCACTTTCTCATTCTCAAAGATTTAGTTAGCATTATATGTCAACTGTGACTTGACCAGCGTTTAACACTTGCACATTTGCATAAAGTGAAAATCCGTGACACTCGGAATTTTGTATGCGGAATATTTGGTGACATCAACCATACTTTCATTGAGTGTAGAAATCATTTGAAAGTTTTTAAGATTCCCCATTTTATTTTTTCGTAACAAAACTGCAAACTCCTTTAAACATTAGTGCAGCTTTATCATATCTGAACAGAAAAAGAATAATATTCATGATGTAATTCCTTAGTAGGGTTGAGTGTAAATTGTAGTTGAATTAAATATAATAGTAACCTGCTTTCTTTCTACTTCTATTCATTTTTATCGGCCGCTCGGTTTGTTTCTCTTCGCTTGTAATCGCATTGTCTTGAGTTTCAATTTACCATTTTTATTTGATTGCTATGGAGCTAGTAATAAAGGCAGTACTATACTTTGTGTTGTAATTTTCTCAACCTTTCTATTTCTATTTTGCAGGTCAACATAGGTAAACATATTATACTGTAGACTTCAAATCAAAATTAAAATTATTTCTAACTTGAGAGTGATCAGCTGAAATAATTTTAACCAAAGGTCAAGAGAAGAATGGCTGGTATGGATGAGGAAGTGGTTTCAGAAACATTGCCGGAGGTGAAGAAAGAATTCGAAGACGTTTATCTAGATGATAAAGTGCTGGTCAATGAAACTATTATTAATACAGTTTCAACAGAATTAAATGAATGTACAACAACAGATGGCGAAACAAAACTAGATCTAATATCTGCTGATATTAAATCGGAATTATTTCCATCTAATGTAGCAGATAGCAGCACTATAATGGATACTGATATCAAACAGGAATTACCATCATCTGATCTAAATCTTTACAATACTGTAATAGATGACAGCATTAAAATAGAAAATGATGCTGATGACGTAAACGTCGAATTCAATAATAAGCAGCTGTGTAAGTATATGTATGCCATGTTATTACAAGTTAGCGATAATTTGTGCTCGGTAAAAATAATCAAACGCATTCTAATAATTTTTGTAAAAATTCATGCTCTTTTTAAACAATTGTTGCTTAATTAACAGCAGTTTCATATTGTGTTACTAATAGAGTGCTGAAACTCCCACTACCCCCAGTAAATATTTAATTTCCACTGCTTGTAGTCTTCTTTTTGTAACTTTTGTTAAAACCCAGCTTGCACTCCCATTTGTCACGATAGGTAAGAAAATAGTTGTATATACGATCAGGTTTGTCTCTCTGGATATTTCTTTTTCATGTACAAACGTGCGGCTTAATGCATAATACAGTTCTAAGGCATTTTCTGTTCTTCTACTTATCTCCGTTTCATTTCTAGCATCCTTCAGTATTTTAATCCCCATATATTGAAATGCATCTGCTTGTACGTGCTGTTCGTCTATGAGTACTGATAGGTTTCTGATTTCTTTTCTTACTACTATTACTTTTGTCTTGTCTGTATTTATCTTGAGATTCCTATATTTATGAGCCATATCCCACAAGTTTTCTTTTTTCACGACATTGGCAAAAGTATCTTCAGCGATTTTTATTTATTCCATATTTCTGTAACTAACTGTCAATTTCTTCACTTTGTTCTTGACTTCCTTTGTTATACCGTCCGTTATCATTGTGAAGAGTACTGAGTTTAGCCAACCCCCATATCACAATCCTTCTTCTGCTGTAAATTCTTTGGAGCACAAATTTCCCGTTTTTACATAGTTTCTGGTGTTATTGTATATACTCTTTTTAGCATCAATAAGGTCATAAATGATATATATTTGTTTTATTTTATTTATCTATTCACATTCCCCACTCTAGTTATTAATGGTTTAATTTCCATAGATAAATGTTTACTATCCGCGTGACTACTTTTACCATAATTCACTGCATTTGTTCGCCAACCGAATGGTAATAAATATGAAATGTGCTGATCTATCTTTGTTTATTTATGGAATAAAAAATATGCTCTTCTATGTACGTATAAAACAATACGTTTATATTATCCGACGTGCGATTTAGTTTCTCATGTGTCTGATAATATAGTGCAGTAATTGTTCACAATTCATACCAGTAATTTAAATATCCTTCATGACAATATTTTCTTTTGACAGTTTGCAACAATTGTAATGATTATTATGAAGAATATTGCACCAAATGTGGAATGCTCATATGTATTTTAAACGGAAATGGTCTTGATAGCAGAGCAAGAAAACAGATACCAGCAGGTGTTCTAGAAATTAAAGAAGGTTTATTTGGAGGCATTGGAATATTTGCTTTAAAGACCATACCTAAAGGTGTAAAATTCGGGCCTTTTACTGGATTTAGTACGTCGGATTCCTCTTGGAGGCTTAAAGGAGGAAAATTTGTAGTCAGCAATGATAAATCAGAATCATTAAATTGGATGCAGTACGTTAATTGTGCCAGGAGTGTTTCTGATCAAAACCTGCATGCATTTCAATATGAAGATAATCTATATTACAGCAGCGTTTGTGAAATCCAGAGGGGTCAAGAATTATTGGTGTATTTTGGTGAAGAATACGAAGAAAACTTGAATAGTGGTATAGAAATGGATTTTATACCTCATATAGTAACGGATGCCAAAAATGTATTCGCCTGCACTTATTGTTGCCTTGGATTCAGTTTGAAAGTATATTTGGTTGAACACAAAATTATTTGCCCTAATGGAACCAATGGTATCTTTGAAGGTACGAAACCAAGAAGTTTTTTCGTAAGCTATAAGAAAGTGCATTGATTATTTTCAATTTAATTTTAAAATGAGTGTGTTGTGTATTATAACACTTCTGTCTGTATCTTTACTATAGCCGATGTAGGATTTAATCTAATCAAGTGCCTTATATTAATATTTCTATTCCTTTTTATTCATCTATTCTTCCTTTATTCTGAATCTATTCTATTTCTCTTTCCTTTCCTTCACTCACGTCTATATATTTTTCATATACATTCAAACTATGTACTCTAGGTAAAAGCTTATACGTTTGTTGTTCTTTTTTATATTTCTAATTACTGTTTTTATCTTCAATTTACTTTTAAATCAAGTGTAGTCTGTGTTCTGTCTGTGTCTGTACTGTTTCAGCTACAGACTAGTAGGATTTAATCTTGGTGTCTTGTTATGATAATTCTTTTCTTGCTCTTTGATTTTTATTTGTTTCTCCTCTATTTTTCTAGCTATTACTTCATTCTGAATTTCTTGCTTTTCCATTACTTATCTATATATATATATATACACACACACATATATATATATATATATATATGTGTGTGTCATACTTTCAAACTATGTACCCGAACTAATTTAAAAGCTTTGTTATTCACCTTTAAATTTTCTTCTAGCAATTTTTGATTTTAGTGGCCCAGTTTAATAAGAATATTTTTATGCAATTTTAGAGCTCGTGCAATGCCCATTTTGCAAAATTTTTCTGGAGAAGGAAGAATATCTGAACCGCCACGAAATTTACTGCTGTAAAGGAAATTCAAAGTAAGACTGTTTTTTTTGTTCCCAATTATATTTATCAATTTAAGATTCTTGTCTAGAATCAAGTTGGATTTGCATTTAAATGTATTGGAAGGCATCGGCTTTAGTGTCAATAATGTAAAGTTGAGATCAGGAATGTTTTCCGGTCACGTGATCACTGTTGTATGAAATGAGATGTCGACAGGAGGTGAGGATGTCAAATTAAATACTATATTTATCTTGTTGTCAGATGCGATAATGTACTATATGCATACCTAACCTGTAAATCTGAAAATAACAAATGCAAAAGCTGCCTACTTAGGTTACCTAAGTGTAAACTTACAAGGATGATGAAATAAACATGATAAAATAGCTGTTAGAACAATAACAAATAACAGCGGTAAAATACAAGGAATATAACAATATCGGAACCTTAGGGAAGACAAACTTCATAAGTCAAAAGTTAAAAAACTATTTTATCTGTTTATACGTCACACATGTGTGCATAATACACATGCTCTGCGTTCGTCTGTTTCGATTTTTTCACGATTTCCTGACAAGACGTAATGCGTAACTCCATTAGAAGAACGTTTGGGCCTTTTCTTTCTTCAACACATGTGACTACCGATGAATTAGACAAATGCCGGTATATGTTCGTATTTTGCAGCATTATTGATACCAATACCGGCGAACTTTGGTGGGTTGGTTTATAGTTTAGTTAATTTGTCACCTTTATTGTTGTTTATGGGAAATAATTATTCCCTTAAGAGGGCATTCTAACGCCATCTAGGACATTTAGCCTTTACCTTTGGTTATGGAAGCTATAGTGTCATTTTTATTTTGAATGAATTTTTAAATTTGTTAGTTTTTATATTCTTAATTACTTTCACTTTCAATGCGTGATTTCTAATTTGCATTTTATTGAATTTATTTTATTATGGCCTTGTGCTGTTGTATTTCCTTATTTTAGTACATTACTTTTCGTTTAATTCTCTAATTAAATTTGTAGCCACTATTTTTTATTTATAGTAAATAATTATTCTCCTAAGAGGACATAGAACGCTCTCTAAACTGTTCCGTCGGAAGTTTGTTATAAAAACGGTTAAGGGAAATGTTGGTTTCTATCTTATTCCCAACTTGTAATTAGTCTGAGGAATTACAGTTTCCAATAACTTAATATATCTCTTTTTATGTATTTTTAAGTTCTATAATAACGTTAAAACATTCATTCAGACGTCAGTAACATCCTATTTACTACGCGTTTCGAGGCATTCACCTCTCTTCAGGCAAAATTGTGTTATTAACGAATAATTATCTGTGAGCTTATCATCCATTTTCGATACAGAAGAATGATAGAAAAAGCATTACCTTTCCCTCTTTCGTTCAAACAAACGAAAGAATAAGGGCACGTCATCTCGCTGAAATAGGTAAATATCTTCTTTCTAATACGCCTACTCAGTTTTAGTTCAATTATCCATTGTATATGATGCAGGTAACAGTTTTTGTTGAAATATGTGCAGTTTTCGATGGCATTTGTAGCGGCACATAAATCGACAGACTCCGTTAGATTATGGGTAAGGCATTACTAAATTTGGATGGTCATTCGAAGAGTATACAGTTGTCTTTTTAAGATGGATGTATTCAAATTCCTGTACTTGCGTCTTTACCGAATGAAAGTTTTGATTTTCTCTCAGCGCAAAGGTGCACTGCTGCATCTAAGCATTCGCATAATTGTCACATATTTTTCGAATATCCCCCATGAATTGCCGTATAATAAACAAAATTATTGCATGTGGAGATCGAAAATAGCGGCTTTCAATCATGCTATTTTATTTGAAAAGTTATTCATAACAAAATTTACTTATTTTCAGACACTGGATGCTTCCTGCACTGGATGATCATACACCAGAAGAAAAGAGTTTTTCACCTATAACGAATAAACGCGAAAACTTCAAACTTACGCAGTATAACTACAAAGGCGACCCCAAAAATCACACCAACAGGCATTGCGATGTCAAAATTTTCAGGTGCGGAGTTTGCTATAAGAGATTTAAGAAGAACGAGTCTCTCAAGCTGCACGTGGAAAATTTTCATATTGCCATCAAAAATAAACATTCTGTTCGTGGCTATCTAAAAGTTAATCGTAGAAATACAGAAGAGAAAACTTTAAACTCACGTCACAAAGGTAGACAGTTCAAATGCTCGAAGTGCAAGTTTCAAACAAACAGCAGATTCTATCTAAAGTCTTACATTATAATTGCATGGAAGTTCAAGAAACATCTTTTAAAAATGCATATAAAAGCTAAGCATCTTAAAAGAATAGTTTTAAGTGCGATTATAATATAAATCAGTGTTGCAGGCACACACAAAAACGAAACATCTTAAAGAATACGATCACAGCTGCATGAAGTGTGAGTACAAGACAAACTATAAGTCAAAGTTAGAGGCACACGTAAAAACAAAACATCTTAAAGAATATGATCATTATTGCTTGGAATGTGAGTACAAGACCAACGACAAGACAAATTTACTAAAACATATGAAAACGAAACACTTTAAAGAAAATAATTTTAATTGCGAGGAGTGCGAATACAAGACATACTTTAAGTCAGTGTTAGAGACACACATAAAAGCCAAACATCTTAAAGAATACGATTATAATTGCACTGAGTGTGAGTACAAGACAAACTGTAAATCAAAGCTAGAGGCACACGTAAAAACGAAACATCTTAAACAATACGATTATAACTGCATGGAGTGTGAATACAAGACCAATAACAACAACGATTTACTAAAACACGTGAAAACTAAACATCTTAAAGAATACGATTATAATTGCATGGAGTGTAAGTACAAGACAAACACCAAGTCACATTTGAAAAAGCACATAAAAGCTAAACATGTTAAGGGGAATAATTTTAATTGCGGAAAGTGTGGATATAGGACAAACTACAAATCAGTATTAGAGGCACACATAAAAACGAAACATCTTAACGAGTACGATCATAATTGCATGGAATGTGAGTACAAGACAAATAGCAAGTCAAATTTAAAAATGCACGTGAAAATTAGACATCTCAGAGAAAATAATTTTAGTTGCGAGAAATGTGGATACAGGGCAAATTATAAATCAGCCTTAGAGGCCCATATAAAAACGAAACATCGTAAGGAGTACGATCACAGTTGCGTAGAGTGTGAGTACAAGACAAACTCTAAGTTAAAGTTAGAAGCACACATAAAAACGAAACATCTTAAAGAATACGATTATAATTGCATAGAGTGTCCGTACAAGACCAACAACAAGGCAGATTTGCAAAAGCACATGAAAACTAAGCATCTTAAAGAATACGATTTTAATTGCATGGAGTGTGAGTATAAGACAAACAGCAAGTCAAATTTAAAAATGCACGTGAAAACTAAACATCTTAAAGAAAATGATTTTAATTGTGATGAGTGCGAGTTCAAAACAAACTATAAGTCAAGTTTAAAAACACATAAAAACTAAACATCTTAAAGAATACGATTATAATTGCACGGAGTGCGAGTACAAGACAAACACCAAATCAAATTTAAAATTGCACATGAAAACTAAACATCATAAAGAACATTTTAATTGAGAATGTGAATAAACTATCAAATCATTGTTAGAGACATAACATCAAAACTAATCATTCTACAAAATACGATTATAATTGTATGGAGTGTGAATATTAGATGAACTATAAATCGGTGTTAGAGACACGCATAAAAGCGAAACGTGTGCTACGAGTGCTAGTACAAAACAAACACAAAGCCACATTTAAAATTGGGACTTCTTTTTATTCCCATACATAAAAGACAAAATGCGTGGATTGAAATCTAATACCCCGGAAGCGACTGTGAAAGCCTACGACAACTTCGTATCTGAGGAACAATGGGCCTAATGTTTTGAGAAATGATTCCATCGAATGCAGAAGTGCATAGATTATAAAGGCCAAGAGATACCCACGAAAGTGAGACACGGACGAAGATCTGACAAGAAAGTAGTAGCTTCATTTCAGGCGCACTGCTCATCTTGCTACTATTCCGTCAGAGGATCGTCGCAGAATCAATGCTGATACAATCATTTGTTTGCCAGCTGTATTTTAAAAAGTGCACGAGAAACGACCAAGAGGACGAATCACTCTGCATCAAGACAATACACCATCACACAACACATCTTAAGCAACAGAGTTTTTAGCCGCTTCCTTCCTAACTTTAAGTGATTAAATTAAACAACCATAGGCTCCATCAGATTTACCATGTTCCTTGTATGTTACAAGGCCAATACCCCTAGTTTCACGTTCTTGACCAATTGAAAGAGTGGTTAATAATAATAAAGAAAACAAACATTCGGAAAGAATAATTAAAATATGTAAATAGTTACTTACCATTAACATGTAAATTAATAGGTGTGCCTTGGCTAGCATAAACTCTATCTCTGGTCGAATATGAGATTAAGAATTGCTTGAATTGATTATTTTATAATATATTAATTTAAACTTGAAATATATACCAATAAAAAAATGAAATAAAATATACCTTCTATTTCATACATAATCTGCGATAAAGGTCTATCTATTGGGTTGGCAACTAAGTACTTTCGATTTTTACTGATAGAGAGCGTTGCTTTATTTTTTGTATAACGTATGTTAGTGCTGTACTTAGCCGTTTGTCGCGTGATACTAGTCACATTGACGTAACTTCAGAAACAAGTAGTGCGTGATTTTAATTAAAGCTATTAGTTGTGGGTTAATTTTAAAAGGAGTGGCAGAAACGAACATTTTCGAATATTTTACTATTTTATTTCCGTAAAGGAAAGAAAGCTGCTGCGGCTCACAAAAAGATACGTGAAGTTTATGGTGCTAATTGCTTTACAGAGCGCACGTGTCAGAATTGGTATAAAAAATTCCGTTCTGTAGATTTTTCCCTCAAAGATGAGCAACGTTCTGGTCGGCCTACTGAAGTTGAAGATGACCAAATCAAAGTCATAATTGAAGAGGATCGTCATGTAACTGTTCGAGAGGTTGCGGAGAGGCTACATGTATCGCACACAACAATTGAGAAACATTTAAAATGTCTTGGGCTAGTTAAGAAGCTTGATATTTGGGTACCTCACGAATTGAAAGAAATTCATTTAACACACATAAAATAACTTTTGCGATATGCACCTTAGATATATAAACCGAATTTCTAATCAAGAATCATCTCTGGTGATGAAAAATGACATTTTTTGTAACATAATTCGAAAACGATATATTGAGTAATCACTTTTTGCAGTCAAACATAAAGCCTGAATTGCATCCAAAAAAGATCATGCTGTCAGTTTGGTGGGATTACAAAGGTGTTGTGTTTTTTGAGCTGCTTCCAAGGAACCAATCGATCAATTCTGGTGTTTACTGTTAACAATTAATAAAAGTGAATGAAGCAATCAAAGAAAAACGGCCAGAATTGTCAAATCGGAAAGGTGTAGTTTTCCACCAAGATAATGCAAGGCCTCACACATCTTTGGCAATATATAAACTATTGGTTCTTGGCTGGGAAGTGATGCCACATCCCCCATACAGCCCTTAACACATCTGATACCATTTATTTCATGAAGTTTGCAGAATTCTTTGAATGGTAAAACTTTCACGAATGACGATGACCTTCACTCGCACCTGGTTCAGTTTTTTGCTGATTAGGATTTAAAATTTTATGAATATATACCAATAAAATATATAATAAATTAATAAACTATTCTTTGTTTAAAAAAAACCTGTTTTATTTTATACTACAAAACCGAAAGTACTTAGTTGCTAACCCAATATAAATTGATATTACGTCTACGCATGACTTTAAGTTGATTTATTATATAATTAAAACAGCCAAAGAATAACCATTAATTAGGATTATTAACAACAAATAAACCTTAATGTTAATGATTATAAAAAGATGAATATAACTCTTTAAATGAAGGTTTAAAGAATCATTCAAATATGAATAACACTCTCTTTGCTACAGGTTTCAAGGAATTAACCTCTCATCAGGTAAACTTGTGTTATTAACGAATGATTCTTTGTGGGCTGCTTTTCGTACTTTTTCGATACAGAAAATGATGAAAACACAATACCTCCCTCTTTCGTTCAAACACGAATAATTCTTTAAACGTTCCACCTAATGGCAATCCGCCAATATTTTAAACTTCGTTGCCGATTTTAGCGGGACGACACGATTTGTTCTTTCGTTCGTACATTCGAATATTCGAACGAAAGATTGAGATATTTTCATAACTCTTAAGGTAAGTAAACTGCACTCATATCTATTTTTTAAAATTCGACTTTTAGATTAAAAGAATATACATACTATTTATTAATAAAATTTCAAAACAAATGCCTTCCTTTTTAAAAATATTTTACATATACTTTAAATATTTCTATACATTAAATGACTTAAATATATTCGAAATTTAATTGTTATTCAGGCATCAGTTATTTATTTGAAATAGATGCTTTCACTTATTCTGATGTTTCACATGATGAACATCTCATGATTTTGGAGGACGTCTGTCCTAACTGAATACTCATTCTAAGTAAATGAAATACTTGAATATATAATTTTAGAAATGGGATT
The DNA here is from genome assembly GCA_031893035.1 of Dermolepida albohirtum. Lineage (NCBI taxonomy): Eukaryota > Metazoa > Arthropoda > Insecta > Coleoptera > Scarabaeidae > Dermolepida > Dermolepida albohirtum. The sequence continues at coordinate 61,800 of JAVIWB010000018.1, read as the reverse complement.
CTTCTGGCTTTAATATAGTAATATTTGTTCCAGGAAAGGTATATGGGACTATGTTCTAATTGAAAAAAATATAGCTTTCAATTTAAAATCCTCGTTACAAATAATTTGACCTGTAAAAATTATCTGAACATAGGTACATTACATTCAGAAAATAATTTGAAGATAATATTCGTTCATTTTGAAAGAGTAGACTATTTTTGTCTTCTATATAATATCAAGAAAGGTGAAATAATGCAAATATAGAGTGAGTTCATTAATGATTGAGATGGAAGCTTATGCAACCAAACATACACTATTGGTAACCTTACATTCAAAATTCCCTAGACCCTAGAAATCTATAGTTTAAAAAAAATTATCCAACACACTTAATATGAAATTAAATCCAACTTACCGCTCTAACCACCAAAAATTTACCAATACTTCTGAAAATTACTGATAATTGATAACACGTAATTACAAATCAAATAAGACAAAATGTCAAACAATTTAGTAGGGTTATAAAGAGAGATCTGTCACGATCTAGTTACAAGGATATTTCATACCAACTGTAATCTTTGTTGTTGTATACTTGGTTGCATAATCCGTCTCAATCTTTATTGAACACATTGTATAGTTATCGAAAAGGTCATGTATTTATTGTTTTTTATAGGAATAGGTTTAATCAACGACTTCATCATTAACCTCTTCTTCTGACGAAACTCGTGAAGTTTATGGTGTCAATTGCGCAACAAACCTCTTATTGTAAAAGTTTATTGTTCCAGGATTGGTATATCTGGTAAAATGAAATTTCATCCTCCATATTTTTTTAGAAAAAAGTAGGATAGGCACGGTGAATGAAGCAACAATCAACAAAAACTCCGTTTTAATTAACAAATTTCAACAAAATAAACATTAAAACCGAAACAAAATGCACACTTTGGTTATCCAATTTCGCTTTTTTAAAACTTGAAACAATCAAGCAAATCTCTGATTTTTTTTTTTACAAAAGAAAGTTAGAAATGTCAGCTGCTATATGGCACGGTAAATAACTAGAACTTGCATAAATAAATTAGCGCCATCTGTTGCGAAAATGCGTTACGACTTTCTCGGCAACCCAGTACCTATTCATAGACTAATCTGCACCAGTACTAGATTTCTCTCTTTGGCGGCTAATACACAAATAAGTAATGGTTCCTATAACGTGGTTTTCTTACGAATGTTTCTACATTTAATCTGTCCAATAGTTACAGTCAACGCCTTTTATAATTGCTTTTTCGATGTGTCGCTATTACGTGCCTCTCCAAACTAAACTTCCAATTTTTATATTGTATTCGCGCACCTGCGATTAAGACCATCATCTTTAAAACGTATAGTTTTTCTCATTTTTAATTTAATTTTGATGTTTGTTTTGAACTCACTTCATCCATCAGTTACAATTGGATTCTTTAACATGTTTCGGTTTTACGTGTGCCTCTAACTCTGATTTACAGTTTGTCTTGTATTCACACTCCTCACAATTAAAACCACTTTCCTTAAGGTGTTTAGCTCTCATATGCATTTTAAAATTTGCCTTGTTGTTTGTCTTGTATCCACATTCCATGCAATTATAATCGTATTCCTTAAGATGTTGAGTTTTCACGTGCATTTTTAAATCAGTCTTCTTGTTTGTCTTGTACTCACATTCCATACAACTATAATCGTATTCCTTAAGATGTTGAGTTTTCAAGTGCATTTTTAAATTAGTCTTCTTGTTTGTCTTATATTCACACTCCATGCAATTATAATCGTATCCCTTAAGATGTTCCGTTTTCACGTGCTTCACTAAATCCGTCTTGTTGTTAGTCTTATACTCACACTCCATGCAATTAAAACCATTTTCTTCTTTAAGATGTTTAGCTTTTATATGCATTTTAAAACTTGCCTTCCTGTTTGTCTTGTACTCACATTCCAAACAATTGTAATCGTATTCCTTAAGATGTCGAGTTTTCACGTGCATTTTTAAATTAGTCCTCTTGTTTGTCTTATATTCACACTCTGTGCAATTATAATCGTATTTCTTAAGATGTTTAGTTTTCATGTGTCTTTGAAAATCTGTTTTGGCGTTTGTTTTGTACTGACACTCCATGCAATTATAATCGTATTCTTTAAAATGCTTCGTCTTTACATGTGCCTCTAACATTGATTTATAATTGGTCTTGTATTCACACTCCATGCAATTGTAATCGTATTCCTTAAGATGTTTAGTTTTCATGTGTGTCACTAAATACGTCTTGTTGTTTGTCTTGAATTCACACTCATTGCATTTATAATCGTATTCCTTATGATGTTTAGTTTTCATGTGTTTCACTAAATGCGTTTTAAAATTTGCTTTGGCGTTTGTTTTGTACCCACATTCCATACAATTATAGTCGTATTCCTTTAGATGTAGAGTTTTAATGTGGATGTTCAAGTTAGTCTTACTGTTTGTTTTGTACTCACACTCCATGCAATTATAATCGTATTCCTTAAGATGTTTAGTTTTCATATGTTTCACTAAATCCATCTTCCTGTTTGTCTTGTATTCACACTCTGTGCAATTATAATAGTATTCTTTAAGATGTCTAGTTTTCATGTGTTTCACTAAATTCATCTTGTTGTTTGTCTTGTACTCACACTCCAGGCAATTATAATCGTATTTTTCTTTGCAATGTTTCGTCCTTACATGTACCTCCAACATTGACTTATTGTTCGTCTTGTAATCACACTCCATGCAATTATAATCACATTCTTGAAGATGTTTAGTTTTCAAGTGTACTTGCAAATGTGACTTGTTATTTGTCTTGTACTCACACTCCATGCAATTGTAATCGTATTCCTTAAGATGTTTAGCTTTTATGTGTTTCTGTAAATTTGACTTGTGGTTTGTCTTGTATTCACACCCCTCACAATAAAAGTCATTTTCTTTCAGATGTATAGCTTTTACATGCCTTTTTAGACATTTGTTGGTGTTTGTCTTGTACCCGCACTCCATACAATTATAATCGTATGCTTTACGATGTTTTGTTTTTACGTGTACCTCTAACGTTGATTTATAGTTTGTCTTGTACTCGCACTCTACGCATTTATAATCATATTCCTTAAGATGTTTAGTTTTCGTGTGTTTCACTAAATGTGTCTTGTCGTTGGTCTTGTAATCACACTCCGTGCAATTATAATTGTATTCTTTGAGATGTTTAGATTTCACGTGTGTTTCTAACATTATCTTATAGTTTGTCTTGTATTCACATTGCTCGCAATTAAAATAATTTTCTTTAGGATGTTTTCTTTTCATGTGCTTTAATAAATTCGTTTTGTACTTGCGCTGCGTTAACTTGAACTTTTTGCGTTTGTTCGTGACAGTTGACGGACTTTTTTCTTCCAAGGCATGATCATCCAGTGCAGGAAGTACACAGTGTCTGAAAATAGATGAACCTGTTATGAATAAGTTTTCAAATAAATTAACTAAATCAAATGGCACTAATTTTCTACTTCCGCATGCTATAATTTTATTTAATATATGTCAATTCACATCGGACATTCGGAAGATATGTGGTTAACCTACATAAACGCTATCAAACAAATGTCAACCACTAGAAACGTTTTATTAGATTACCAGGAATTGTATAACATTTGTAATTACTTGAGTAAATGATAATTTTTATTCCTTTATTGATTTATTTTATTCTCACCAAACCTGGCGTTTTCTAAAGTAAAGCAAGAACAGGTACGAAGGTAATTCACAGACTAACCTCATAGTAATAAAACACAGGCTTAAAACTACATCTGATACTATTTTTCCACATAGTCACCATCCAAATTTTATAACGTGTGAATGTGTACTCTTAAAAGTTCGAAAAATAGATAGAAGATACATATGATCATGTGATATTGATTGCCATGCTATGTTGACGCGTATTTTGGAAATAGAAAGTAAAGTAATTTACACAATTACCTGGAAATTGTGAATTCTTCGGGGTAATATATTGGCATTCAGAATGTGCGACGGTAATCCGGAATCATCGAGAGAATTAGGAAACTCATCACGGAGGCGATGGATTTGTATATCACAGTTTCACCTGCGACTCTGTTTAGAATATTCATATCGTGTACGTCATTATAGATGTGTCGGATTGTTTTTTTATAGGTGAGAAAAGAAAAGAAAATATTGGTCAACTTTACAGTAAAAATTTAATTTATTGCTGACAAAAGTACAAACAGAAATGTAAATAAATGGAAGAGATAATTATATAAACATGCTGGCACGGTAAACTGCAAACTAAATTTCGAATTTTGAATCATACGCCGATACACTGAGTTGAGTTCAAAACTTAGAGTGACGCTTGCATCACGTGGTGGTTACACCGCCAGTACGCTCTTTACATCCGACACCCTCCAATTTCGAACGTTCCCCTAACGAAATTACGCAATTTACGTTATCATTTTCATAGAATGAAATTACTACATTTTATTCAACATATTTGATTAGTTGCGCCGCTGCTGATGCTTTTGCTATTGTACCGCTATACTTTTCTCACTCTACCGTTTGGTTCCAAACATTTGACTCGAGCTTGACACCGATTTAACATGTAACTGCGCTTTTATTTCGCAATACGAACGATACCGAATTATTTAAGAGAAAGGGAGTGTTTGGCAACACCGAATTAAAACTGGTTAAAGAAACACAATGAAATGACAAAGATGGCTCCTGTGGATGCCAACGCCTATTCTGAAATGAATTTATAAAACTTAGCTTCGATAAATGACAGAATACAATTTACATTGGCGCTCAAACCGATGCCCCTCCAGTCATTTAAATGCAAACTACTGCCATGTGATTATTATCTAGAATGAATTAATTCAAATTCATTCCATATAATATCTTAAATTGTTGAATCTATTTGGTAGTAGAAATCTAGTCTTACCTTGCATTTCCTTCGGAGCAGTAAATCTTGTGGTACTCCAGATATTCTTCCTTCTCCAGATAAATTTTGCACAACGCGCATTGCACGACTTCTAAAATTGCATCAAAACATTCTCATTAAACTCGGCTATCGTAAGCCAACATTAGGTTAGATAAAAATGCTAAAGGGAAAATAAATAAGAAAATAACAAACGTATAACCTTTCAAATACAAGGGAGCGTTTCTATATTCGCAGAATGAGCGGGTTGTAGAGGGGTGGGTAGGCACATTGGGGGCGTGGCCTGTGCAGCGACTCATGATTAGTATAAATACGAAGTTTCATTGTTATTAGACAGTTAGTCTTTGAGCTATCGTCAACCAAGTAACATAATCAGGAGTGAAAAGTGAAATATGGAAAAAATCGAATATCGTGCCGTTATAAAGTTCCTTATCAGGCAAGGAAAATCAGTCGCGACCATAATGAATGAGATGTCATTGGTTTACGGCGACTCTTGTCCAGGAAAAACCATGGTGTACAAGTGGCATAGTTTATTTAAACAAGGAAGGGAATCCCTTGAAGACGACCCGAGGCCGGGCAGGAGCATTAAGGTGACCACGCCAGCACTTATCCAAAAAGTTGAACAAATTGTACTCGAAGATGCTCGACTAAAGAAGAAACAACTCGCAGAAATGGTTGGAGTATCCGATACAACAATTTTTAAAATCCTACACGATCATCTCGGTATGTCTAAGGTCAGCGCAAGATGGGTGCCGAGAATGCTCACGCCGCCGCAAAAACAACAGCGCGTAGAGTGTTCGCGTGCATTTCTGGACCTCCGTAATGAAGACAAGGATGGTGTATTGAGTGGAATTGTTACTGGAGACGAAACTTGGGTTCATCATTATGAACCTGAGGAATATTGTTGATTGATTATAAAGATAACGGTGTTTCTATAACCGGAGAATATTACGCTTCAATATTAGAGCGACTAAAAGAAGCCATTAAAGAGAAAAGACGGGGAAAATTGACAAAAGGTGTTCTGCTTTTGCACGACAACGCGCCCGTCCACAAGAGCCGCGTTGCGTTAGCTGCCCTGCATAAGGTGGGCTTCGAAATTGTGAATCACTCACCCTATAGCCCAGATCTGGCCCCGAGTGATTATTACCTGTTTCCGAAAATGAAAAAAGAGCTGCGAGGTAAAAAATTTACTGCCGATGTTGAAGTCAAGGAGGCAGTTTCGGCGTATTTTGCAGATAAAGAGAAATCATTTTTTTATGAGGGTATAAATAAATTAATTGAAAGATGTGAAAAATGTATCCGTCTTGCAGGTGAATATATTGAAAAAGAAAAATAATTTGGTCTTTTTATTTCCACCCCTTGTCCCCCATTCCGCGAATATAAAAACGCTCCCTCGTAGTTTGGGTACAATGGTTTGAAAGTACTTCAAACATATGTAGACGTGAGTGAAGGAAAAGCATGAGACAGAAAATTCAGAATAAAGGAAGAACAGATGAAAGAGAAGAAATAGATCAAATTAACATAGGGCACTACCCAAACTTAAATCCTAGACGTCGGTATTTGTAATGACACAGACACAGATAGAAGCGTTAAAATATAAAACACCCTCACTTTAATTGTAAATTAAAAAAAATATACTGCCATATCTTCTACTGGATTAAAAGTATTTAATTATAAAAGAAAGTAGCTTAAGAGAAAATTACCTCTTTTTATACCTTCAAAGTTTCCACTGGTTCCATTAGGGCAAACAGTTTTATGTTCAACCAAATATACTTTCAAACTAAATCCGAGGCAACAATAGGTGCAGGCGAATATATCTTTGGCATCCAATTCTATATGAGGTATAAAAACCATTTCCATACCACTATTGCAACTTTCTTCGTATTCGTCACCAAAGTACACCAATAATTCTTCACCTGCCTGGATTTCACAAACGCTGCTATAATATAAATTATCTTCATATTGAAATGCATGCAGATTTTGATCAGAAAGACTCCTGGCACAATTAACGTACTGCATCCAATTTAATGATTCTGATTCATCATTGCTGACCACAAATTTTCCTTCTTTAAGTCTCCAAAAAGATTCTGCAGTAGTAAATCCAGTGAAAGGTCCGAATTTTACACCTTTAGGTATGGTCTTTAAAGCAAATATGCCAGTGCCTCCAAATAAACCTTCTTTAATTTGTAGAATATCTGCTGGTATCTCTTTTCTCGCTCTGCTGTCAAGACCATTTCCGTTTAAAACACATATGAGCATTCCACAGTTGGTGCAGTAGTCTTCATAATATTCATTACAATTGTTACAAACTGTCAAAAGAAAAAATATTGTCATGAAGGATATTTGTATTACTGCTGTGAATTATGAGTAATTACGGCACGGTATTGGATACCATTACAAAAACGTTGTTGTGTGCTAAATGTCCAAAGAAGAACATATTTTTTATTCCATTAATGGACAAACGTAGAAAAGTACAGCTCATACTTATTTAGAACCACTCTGTCTTCTGGGAAAGACATGCAGTGAACCATAGTGAAAGCAATTGTGCGGAGAAGTAAACATTTGTCTATAGAGATTATAGCATCGACATCACAATGGACCTGCTGTTAAACAAGTAACAATTGCAGAACATTTAGATTTTGCTACGTGCAGATTGCACACGAGCAAATTGTTGCGGGTCGCGAACGACCGCTCGGAAGAGCTTGGGTAAGTCTGGGCAACAACAGAAAAATGCCGGCTACTGTTGCGGAGGTCGGCGTTCGCAAGCTCAGGATTGAGCGAAGATGTCAAAAAAAGAAAGGGCGCCAAGAGCAAAATTGTGGCTTCTGTTATTTCCGTTTTTCTCAAGGCCGTAGCTCTATTGACCTTGAGCTGCCCTGTTTTCCCACCGTAATGTCGGATACGTTGATTCAAAACCCAGTGTAATTATTATATACAAATTTATTATATATTCGAATACATGGTAAAAAAAAAAGTTTTTATAAATTAAATAGATTAAACTGCAGATTAAAAGGCTGAAATTACATTCGTATTGATTTTTCAAAGTGTTAATTTAACTGTTACAATTGATAAGCACTTCTTTTATACTTCAACTATTTGAGCCTCCCCATATATATATATATATATATATATATATATATATATATATACATATATATAGAGGTTACAGACGGCGCATAAACTTACTTAAATTTAGATAATCAAATTAGCATATCCTACTGAACTCAAATACCCTTAATAAAACAGAACAAAAAAAAAACATCACATTACACTAGGGTGTTAATCAACATTTTCCACGGAAAATGTTTAATTCTCTCAAATTTTAATTAAAACGCGGTAAAACCCAAAAAAAAAAAATATCTAAGGGGCTACTTATCGCTCCCAGAAGCTGAAGTGCAATTCGGGATCCGCTACCGAAATCCGGATTTTCCAAATTCGTAGGGGATTGACGTCCTATCGCCGGTGCTTTATGAGTAATACGTCACTAGAGAACACGGCATAAAAGAAGCCCTGTGGATGGTAACGGGCTCTTAAGATGATTTACACAGTAATGGTGACTTAGCTCACGAATGAGACTCTCATTTGATCAAAAAAAAAGAACGAAGTCAATTTCGACGTCCACCCTTCTACCAAGTTAATTTTCAAATGCTGTCGTTATAGGTATGTTATATCGGACCAGGGCGAGTAAGACGAACGGGGGGGGGGGGGGGGGGGATGTTTTTGCAGTCGCTACATGAACACCTGCTCACCACAAAAAGCGTTCCTTGATATCAACAAAATCAAGGTCGATGTAAACGTACGCCGAAATATATTTTTAAAACTTTAAAACGAATATGATATCCTAAATATGTGTTTCCACATAACCTTCATCAATGACTATAGGCGTCCCTTCTATCAAATACGGCAGGGTTATTTTAATAAATAAATAAATATACAAGACGCCGAAATTTGTTCTAAATGAAAAATAAACCGTAACTAAACATGCAGATTAACAGATATGTGATTACAAGAATTTCGCTTGCACTAAAATTATATAATTCTGTAGTCGTTGATTTTAAGAATGAATGAATGCAGAGCACCAGTACTGCTACAAACACAGGGATGTATTCTCTGAAGAAACAAAAGAAGGCAAACTACTTAATGCTTACAAAAGAATGATAACGGATAAGCCACACATAGGAAAAGGTGACATAGTAGAGCAGATCTCCCAATTAGTAGGTAACTTGATTGAGTGTGATATGTGGAACATATCTCAACAGTATAAAATATGATAAATGAAGGACCGTCCGTACTGGAGTTTTTTGACGAGGCTGTTAAAACTGATGTTTGTTAAATACTTCACAAAATGTTTTGTGACAATGAACCTCCAAAGTTGAATAAAACCTTGACTTACATAACAGTAGCAAACAACCAAATATAAGTCGTTCGACATTATATCAATTAATGAAGCAACTGAATTTTAAGTAACAATATTTGCAGTATATTGATATATCTGAATATATACGACATGTAGGTTAACTAATTTTTACATGATGCTATCAATAATGTAACTGCAAAAACACATCTAAAGGGCTTTGATGGAATTATTGATGAAGTTATAGAACTACTCATAATTTCTATTGGGTTGGTAACTAAGTACTTTCGGTTTTGTAGTATAAAATGAAACACTTTTTTTAAACAAAGAATAGTTTTTAATCAATTATATATTTTCCATTTTGCTCAATGACCTTTTGCCATCTTTCTTTCAGCTGCACGATTCCGCGCTCATAAAATTTCTGGTCCTTATCAGCAAAAAACTGAACCAGGTGCGAGTGAAGGTCATCGTCATTGTTGAAAGTTTTACCATTCAAAGAATTCTGCAAACTTCGAAATAAATGGTAATCAGATGGTGCTAGATCAGGGCTGTATGGGGGATGTGGCATCACTTCCCAGCCAAGCTCCAATAGTTTCCCACGAGTTGCCAAAGATGTGTGAGGCCTTGCATTATCTTGGTGGAAAACTACACCTTTCCGATTTGACAATTCTGGACGTTTTTCTTTGATCGCTTCATCCAGTTTTATTAATTGTTGACAGTAAACATCAGAATTGATCGTTTGGTTCCTTGGAAGCAGCTCAAAAAACACAACACCTTTGTAATTCCACCAAACTGACAGCATGATCTTTTTTGGATGCAATTCAGCTTTCGATGTGGTTTGAGCTGGTTTATCGTATTTGTTCCATGATCGTTTTCGAAGTATGTTACTGTACAGGACCCATTTTTCACCACCAGTGATGATTCTTTTTAAGAAAGGGTCGGTTTCATTTCGTCTAAGGTGCATATCGCAAAAGTTGATTCTTTGTGTTAAATGAATTTCTTTCAATTCGTGAGGTACCCAAATATCAAGCTTCTTAACTAGCCCAAGACATTTTAAATGTTTTTTAATTGTTGTGTGCGATACATGTAGCCTCTCAGCAACCTCTTGAACAGTTATATGACGATCCTCTTCAATTATGACTTTGATTTGGTCATTATCAACTTCAGTAGGCCGATCAGAACGTTGCCCATCTTTGAGGGAAAAATCTCCAGAACGGAATTTTTATACCAATTCTGACACGTGCGCTCTGTTAAGCAATTAGCACCATAAACTTCACATATCTTTTCGTGAGCCGCAGCAGCTTTCTTTCCTTTACAGAAATAAAATAGTAAAATAGTGAAATATATCGAAAATGTTCGTTTCTGCACTCTATTTAAAATTAACCCACAACTAATAGCTTTAATAAAAATCACGCACTACTTGCTTCTGAAGTTACGTCAATGTAACTAGTATCACGCGACATACGGTAAAGTACAGCACTAACATACCTTATACAAAAAATAAAGCAACGCTCTCTATCAGTAAAAACCGAAAGTACTTAGTTGCCAACCCAATAGTTGTTCAATGTTCATAAAGAAATATTGTAGATTCTATCTTAGAAACTTAAATGAAATATAGGAATAGTTCGTGAAATGTTGTTGCTTTTAATTATGTGATGTATACATAATGTTTCTATAATGACACATTATTAAAACATTTCAAACAAACAAATAAAATTGCATGTTTTCTAAACAAATATCTTAACTACACACCTAAAAACAACAATTTTAATGCATGGATAATGTAACAATACTACTAATTTATTTACTTTTCTATTCCACTTTACTTTCACATATTGTATTATTGCATTTTGAATTTTATTGTAACTAGTAGGCACCGGTTTCATATTTTACACATTTTTAAGCTTAATTTTATCCTATAAAATTGATTTCAGAAATTTAGTAGGTTGTCATTTAGGCTAGTAGTTTGTTTAGAAATTTGTCTCTCTCTTTTTGAAACAGAATATAACATGTACTCGTGTGGTACGTATACACTTACATTGCTGTTTATTATTGAATTCCATTTTTACATCACCAACAATACCATTTTCTACTTTAATGTTGTCATCTATTATAGTGTTGTAAAGATTTAAATCAGATGGTGGTATATTCTGCTTGATATCAGTGGATATTAGATTCAATTTTGTTTCATCACTTATTCTTGTATATTCTTTTAATTCTGTTGAATCTATATTCATGATAGTTTCGTTGACAAGCACTTTATCATCTAGATAAAAATCGCCTTCAAATTCTTTCTTTACATCACACAAAGTTTCTGAAAACATTAGGTTATCCATACCAGCCATATTTCCCTTCTATTATTTTTCGAGGCCTTTAGCGAAACCTAGTCCAGCCAATCTCTCGAGTTACAGATAATTTAAATTTTGTTAAACATTCACTTACTGTGAAGTCTGCTGCAGAATTATGCTTATTTTCTCAATCTGCAAAATAGGAGAAAAAAGTTCAGGAAATTACAAGTTAAATCATTCGAGCTGTAAGCTCTATGGCAGTCACATATAAATTGGCAATGGCGACATACACAATTCAATTAAGAGAAGTTGAAAGAGCGGGTAGTAAGAAAGGCATAGCAGGTCACTATAATATTTAATCCATCGTGGATATTATTACCCATTCTTTGTTTAAATTTGATGAAACTGCACTAATGTTTATTGGAGTTAGCAACGTTGCCTTAATAAAGTTAAGATAAAGGACCTTAGAGTCATTCCAATGACTTCTACATTCAATAAACAAAATTGTTAAGCTCACCGGTTTGTACACATTCTTATTTCGGAGCGTCGTCGATTTTCATTTTATAAAAATCTGTATTACATCAACACATTGAGTTATTACCTATTATATTATACATTAATTATTCATAATTGCAAAGGCAGATTTAATTATTTATATGTAAGCAAACACTAACCTTTTTATAATGCTTAAAAAAAACTCGAAGTGAGAAAAAATGTAGACCACCCTAATTTTAATAGCGTTAGTTTTATATAAACATGAGAAACTGGAAATACATGATCCCGCTTGATATTTTATTCTTACGCCAACGTGTCTGTAATGCGAACTAAGGGGTCAAAAATTTTAGCGGTCATTTTAATTTAAAATGCATGTTAGATAAATTACAGTACCTCAATTCCATATTTTTAAAATTAGGAATTACATACTAAAGAAACTAAAATTGTAAAATTTAAAAAAGAAAATTCTATTCTAATTTTGAGCAATTAACGCAGTTAACGAAAAACACATTTCAAAAATGTACAAAATTTATTAATATTAGCTTAATTTAACTATAAAATATATATTAATTTATCTTTTTTCGTAATGTACCATTGCAATTCTATATATTTTGAAACCTTACAATGTTTCGCTATCAATTAGATTTGTTTTGCAATGTTCACATGTGCCTACTTTTTTGAAAATTCTTTTTGCAATAAAGCCAGCAGTCTTAGTTGCAGTCATTCATTTTATTTTAAAACCTTGTAATAACCAGCTTCGTCAGAAACTTGTCAGCTAGTGCAAAGTTCAAATAACAGGTGGCGCAAAAATAACCTTCCGATGTTTTTTGGCTGTAATTTAAAAAAAAAATGAAAAACTTTGATTCTTCTTGTGGATTATTTTTATTTGGTCTTTTAATTTTTTTACATCAAGTCGAGAATATGACGTCATGTAAATGGCCGCCGCAACAGTTGATTGTCATTTGAGCCCTTTTTATGGCATTTTCCATCACTTTGGCCAAAACTTCCGGCGATAGGTCCTCACGTTCTTGACGGATATTGTCTTTAAGAGCTGCAAGAGTCTGAGGCTTGTTGATATAAACCCGCGACTTCAAAAAGCCCCACAAAAAGAAGGCTGCAGCGGTCAAATCAGGCGATCTTGCTGGCCAGTGCAAATCGCCAAAACGGGAGATTAGGCGCCCGGGAAATGCATCCTTCAGCATATCGGTTGTGGCACGTGCAGTGTGTGCCGTTGCACCGTCCTGTTGGAACCACATGTTTTCCAATCCCAATTCATCAACTTGCGGCAAAAAGAACTCGTTGATCATTGCTCTGTAGCGCTCACCATTCACAGTAACCGTTTGGCCCGCGACGTCTTCGAAGGAAAAAGGTCCGATGACTCCTCCAGCGAAAACAGCACACCATACAGTGACTTTGAGCGGGTGTAATGGCTCTTCGTGGGTTACACGCGGATTTTCAGTGCCCCAGAAGCGTAAATTTTGCTTATTTACGTACCCGCTAAGATGGAAATGGGCCTCATCACTCATGATTATTTTTGATGAAAAATCATCTTCCTCTTGGTGGTGATTAAGGATGGCTTGAGCGTATGTTAGACGCGATTGGCGGTCAGCAGCTAACAGCTGATGCACCGTCTGGACTTTGTACGGAAACATCTTCAAATCTTGTACCAAAATTCGCTGTAAAGACCGTCGACTGATACCCATTTGCGTGGCACGTCGTCTGGTCGATGTCGACGGCGCTTCCATGACATCCTCGGCTACAGCAGCAATATTCTCTGCAGAACGGCTACTCCGGGGTCTGCCACGCAGGGGCAGCATCTCGTGTTGTGCCAGTCTCTTCGAGGCGAGCGGCTAAACGTCGCAGTGTTTCACCAGTAGGCGTTGGACGGCCAGGAAATCTGCGACGAAATTCACGTTGTGCCAAAGTCACTGACCGATTATTGGTCAAATAAATAGTCACCAATATTCCGCGTTCTGGAGCAGTGTAGCGTAACATTGTTTATTAACGTGTATTTCGCATGTGTTTACTACGCAAATGTCAAAACAGAACTGACATTAGGGGCCAATCGCAAAATTTATAGCATTTTCTGCTAGGAGGATTACTTTTGCGCCACCCGTTATAAAGGAGATGTTCTCCCGTTAGTCAGCAGCCTGAAGACAACAAACGAATAAAATCTATAATAGTAATTAAAACCACAGCTACTAGTACGTAAAGTAATACTGTAGACACGTAGGTGAATCAAAACTGGAACTGCACAAATTACAACAAATTAACATTTGTAGCTTGCAGTGACATTATGTGCAAATACAGGTATAATAGGTGATTTACACCACAATTAGAGCCTGTTGCTAGTCCTGATATACATGTAAAGTTGCTATACGTTATTTCTCTGCCGATATTGTATAAACACAAAATCCTATTGTATCATTATGAATGTCAAATTGAAACAACAAGATATTCAAAGTCATCTGCTTAGATAGATGGAAGATCTGCTCCACCGCCTCATAAAACTTGGAGCTTCCAATTTTTATATTGTATTCACGAACCTTGCGATGAAAACCACCTTCTTCGAGATGTCCAGGTTTTTCGCATTTTTAATTTCATTTTGATGTTTCTTTCGAATTCACTCCATCCATGCAATTATAATCGTAGTCTTTAAGATGTTTCGCTTTTACGTGTCGCTCTTACACTGATTTACGGTTTGTCTTGTATTCGCACTCCTCCCAATTAGAACCTGTTTCTTTAAGATGATTAAGTTTTACATTTCACGCATTTATCATCATATTCATTAAGATATTGAGTTTCATGTGCATTCTTAAATTAGTCTTCTTGTTTGTTTGTATTGTACTCACGTTAGATGCATTTAAACTCATTTTCTTTTAGAATGTTTACTTCTCATGTGTCTTTGTAAATGTGATTTATCGTTTGTCTTGTACTCACACTCCATGCAATTATAATCGTATTCTTTAAGATGTCTACTTTTCATGTGTTTTTGTAAATTTAACTTCCTGTTTGTCTTATACTCACACTCTATGCAACTATAATCATATCCTCCAAGATGTTTGATTCTTACGTGCAACTCTAAAACTGATTTATAATTTGTTTTGTATTTACACTCCTCACAATTAAAAGCATTTTCTTTGAGATGTTTACTTTTCACGTGCACTTTCAAATGTGATTTCGAGTTTGTCTTGTACTCACACTCTATGCAATTGTAATCGTATTCTTTAAGATGTTTCGTTTTTACGTGCTTTTGTAAATATGACTTATTATTTGTCTTGAACTCACACTTCAAGCAGTTGTAATCATTTATTTTAAGATGTTTCGTTTTCACGTGTCTTTCTAACACTGGCTTATAGTTTGTCTTGTACTCACACTCCATGCAATTATAATCGTATTCTTTAAGATGCTTAGTTTTCATGTGTTTTTGTAAATTTAACTTCTTGTTTGTCTTATAATCACACTCCATGCAACTATAATCATATTCTCCAAGATGTTTGGTTTTTACGTGTGCCTCTAAATCTGATTTATAGTTTGTTTTGTATTCACACTCTACACAATTAAAATCATTTTCTTTAAGATGTTTAGTTTTCATGTGCATTTTTAAATTTGATTTCGAGTTTGTCTTGAAATCACACTCCATGCAATTGTAATCGTATTCCTTAAGATGTTTCGTTTTCATGTGCATTTGAAAATTTGACTTATTGTTTGTCTTGTACCCACATTTCGTGCAATTAAAATCATTTTCTTTAAAATGTTTAGTTCTCACGTGTCTTTCTAAATGTGACTTTTTGTTTGTCTTGTACTCACACTCCGTGCAATTATAATCGTATTCTTTAAGATGTTTAGTCTTTACGTGTAATTTTAAATAGTATTTGTTGTTCGTTTGAAACTTGCACTTCAAGCAGTTGAACTGTCTACCTTTATGGAGTGAGTTTGAACTTTTCTCTACCGTATTTTTAGTATTAACTTTCTGACAGCCACGTAGAGAATGTTTATGTTTGATTGCAATATGAATGTTTTCCACATGCAGCTTCAGAGACTCACTCTTCTTAAACCTCTTATAGCAAATTCCGCATCTGAATATTTTCTCATCGTGATGCTTGTTTATATGGTTTTCGGGGCCGCCTGTGCATTTGCTCTGCGTAATCTTGATCTTTTTCCGTTTGATCGTTACAGTTGAAAGGTTCTTTTCTTCAAAGGTGTGATCATCAAGTGCAGGAAGTACACAGTGTCTGAAAATAAGTGAATCTGTTATTAGTAAATTTTCAAAAAAAATGACAAGGTCAAATATCACTTATTTCTGACTTCCGGATAGTATAATTTTGTTTATTACATCGCAATTCACATCGGGCAAATACGTATAAATGCTTATCAAACAGCTATCAACCACTTGTTCAACTTTTAAGATAATCATACATACATCTAGATAAAGCAATGCACCTCTCGCTAAAAATTTTATTGAGAAAAACATTTAAAAAGATTTGCGAGGCGTGCATAAAATTTGATATTACTTAAGCAACTGATAATTTTTATTCCTTTATTTATTTATTTTATTGTCAATGGACATGCCAATTTTTAAAGTGAAACAACGCCAGATACGAGGGTAATCCAAAAAAATAAACGTTCGCTTGGCTATTAATAAAACACAAATTTAAAACTACAGTAGCGTACTGCTTTTCTATATAACGATCATCCAAATTTGATAACAACATGTCCATCGTCTGGGGTGCGTTCGAAATTACAGAATGTTGGTGTGAGAGTGCTCTCTTTAACGTTCGACAAACGACACACGAATGCGCTCGAAATTTGATGGACATCGTGTTAGGCCGCTATAGACACTAGTGTAGAAATAAATACTACAAAAAGCCCGTAATTCCGACCGGAAGAGTATCTTTGGCTTCCTCTATGGCTGGAAGAAGTCAGTAACTTGGAGAGTTAGCGAAAGTTCTCTCAATACGAGATCTTACAAATGGCCACTACAGCATTTAAATCGCTAGAAATGCATGTCGATATTGTGGCACGTGGATTTTGGGAGAATACGTGCGATTGTACGTTATAGGAACAAAAGTCGTATAAGAATAAAAGAAATAAATTCCAGAGTATCAATAACAATTAGGTGTTTTATTAATAAAAAAAATCACTAACAGAACTCAACAACTGTTACCAAGTGGCTTAACACACTGTTTCAATTCATGAACATAAGTTGAAGTATGTGAAAAATCTTTAGAATAGCCAGTATCCTACACGTACTACCTTAATTTCTTTTATTCATATATGACTTTTGTTCCTATTACGTACAATCGCACGTATTTTCCTAAAATCCACGTGGCATGCACTTCTAGGGATTTGAATCCTGTGACCCCTGTTTGTAGGATCTTGTATTGAGAAAACACTTCCTATCTCTCTGATGTATCACACAAACTGGAAAATACTAACTGCTAATAACGTGAAATGTGACACACAATCTCTGTCATTCAAACATACGAATGTACGAACGAAAGATCAAGGGCGTGTTGATCTAGCTAAAATTGGTAACAAGTTTACCAGTACATATGTAGGGCGAACACTTTAAAAATCTCATAAAAAAATCATTTAAATGTTAATAACACTCTGTTTAC
Source organism: Dermolepida albohirtum (assembly GCA_031893035.1). Lineage (NCBI taxonomy): Eukaryota > Metazoa > Arthropoda > Insecta > Coleoptera > Scarabaeidae > Dermolepida > Dermolepida albohirtum. Next base: position 44,126 of record JAVIWB010000018.1, on the reverse strand, counting down.
TACGCGTTTCAAGGAATTCACCCATCGTCAGGTAAACTTGTGCTATTAACGAACGATTTCTTGTGGGCTACTTATCGTATCTTTTCGATACAGAAAAATAATGAGAAAACAATACCTCCCTTAGTCGTTCGATCATTTGTTTATTTGGAAATTCGCCTAGAAATTGAAATGCTCGTCTACATATGTATTGGAAAACTTGTTACCAATTTTGGCGAGATCAACACGCCCTTGTTCTTTTCGTCGTACATTCGTATGTTGTAACAGCGAGGGTGGATATATTGTTGCGTTAATGCGACTGAAATTCGAAGTGTTGATTTTATCCACACCATTACGAGCATAATAAATGCCGAAATTTCGGCAAGTGTGTGTCAGAACTTTCATTAAATTATTGATGTTTGAATGTTTGTTTTGACTTATACGCTGCGCCCGCCACATTATATGAATACATTTATTTCGTTGCGGAGCTGCTGATGTACCGCTGTAGCTTTCTTACTCTGCCGTTTGGTGGCAAAGAATTGACTCGGGCTTGACACCGATTTAACATGTAGCTGCGCTTTTATTGGTTAATACAAACGATACTGAATTATTTAAGAAAATGGAAGTGTTTGGCAACACCGAATTGAGAGGGATTAAAGAAAGTCAATGGCATGACAAAGATGACTCCTGTGGATGCCAACGCCTATTCCGAATGTACCTTATGAAAGTTACAGTAATTTCGATAAATGACGGAATACAATTTACATTGGAGCTCAAACCGATGCCTCTCTAATCATTTAAATGCAAACTCTATTGCTGCCAAGTGATTTATGACTTAATTCAATTTCATTTTAGACATTATCTTAAATGGTTGAATCTATTTGGTAATAGAAAACTGGTCTTACTTTGAATTTCCTTCAGAGCAGTAAATCTTGTGGCACTCCAGATATTCTTCCTTCTCCAGGTAAATCTTGCACGACGCGCATTGCACAAGTTCTAAAATTGCATCAAAACATTCTCATTAAACTCGGCCATTATAAGCAAAAATTATGATAGACAAAAATGTAAAAGGGAAAACAAATAAGAAAATAACAAACATATAACCTTTAAAATAGTTTGGGTACATGGTTTGAAAGTACTTCAAAAATATATAGACGTGAGTGAAGAAAAGCAAGAGACAGAAGATTCAGCATAAAGGAAAGAGAAAGGATAAAAGAGAAGAAATAGAGAAAATTAACGTAGGCCACTAGCCGAAATTACATCCTAGACGTCAATGTTTATAATGGTACAGATACAGACAGAAGCGTTAGACTATAGAACACGCTCGTTTTAAGTGAAAACTGAAAAAAAAAATTGCTATATTTTATACCGAATTTAAAATATCTAATTATTAATAAGCTTAAAGGAAATTTCCCTCCTTTCGTACCTTTAAAGATTGCATTGGTTCCATTAGGGCAAACAGTTTTATGTTCAACCAAATATACTTTCAAACTGAATCCAAGGCAACAATAGGTGCAGGCGAATACATCTTTGACATCCTTTTCTATATGTGGTATAAAACTCACTTCTATACCACCACTCAAGCTTTCTTCGTATTCTTCACCAAAATACACCAATAATTCCTCACCTTCCTGAATTTCGCAAACGCTGCTGTAATATAAATTATCTTCACATTGAAATGCATTTAGGTTTTGTTCTGAAATGCTGACACAATTGACGTACTGCATCCAATTTAGTGATTCCAATTTAGCATTGCTGACTACAAATTTTCCTCCTTTAAGCTTACAAAAGGATTCCGCGGAACTAAATCCAGTGAAAGGCCCGAATTTTACACCTTTAGGTATGGTCTTTAAAGCAAATACGCCGATGCCTCCAAATAGACCTTCTTTCATTTCTAGAACATCTGCTGGTATCTCTTTTCTCACTCTGCTGTCAAGACCATTTCCGTTTAAAACACATATGAGCATTCCACAGTTGGTGCAATAGTCTTCATAATATTCATTACAATTGTTACAAACTGTCAAAAGAAAAAATATCGTCATGAAGGATATTTACGTTACTGCTGTGAATTATGAATAATTATTGCACAGTACTGGATACACAAAGGACTGTAAGTCGCACGCGGGATAAGAAAAACACCGTTGTGTTCCATACGTCCATAAAATAACATATTTTTTATTCAATAAATAGACAAACGTAGAGAAGCACAACTCACATTTAGCAATGATTTAGCATTTAGTTCTGGCGAAGACATGCGGTTAACCATAGTGAAAGCAAAAGGAAATTTTGTAGGTTGTAATTTGGAATCTGTTCTAAAGTTTATCTCCCTCTTTTTGAAACAGTATAACAAGTACTGATGTAACATATATATACTTACATAGCTGTTTATTATTGAATTCCATTTTAATATCACCAAAAATACCATTTTCTACTTTAATGTTGTCATCTATTCTACTATTGTAAAGATTTAAATCGGATGATGATAAATTGTGCTTGATATCAGTATCAATTACAATGTTGTTATCCCTTACATTAGATAGTGATAATTCCGAGTTGATATCGGTAGATATTATATCCAATTTTTTTTCATCATCTGTTGTACATTTGTTTAATCCTGTTGAATATATATTAATGACAGTTTCGCTGACCAGCACTTTATCATCTAGATAAAAATCGTTTTCGAATTCTTTCTTTACATCAGGCAAAGTTTGTGAAATCATTAAGTTTTCCATACCAGCCATATCTTTTCATACTATTTTTCGTGACCTTTGGGGAAAAACTAATCCAACTAGTAACTTGGGTAACAGAAAATTTAAATTTTGTTAAACTTACACCTGCTGTGATGTCTACTGCAGAATTATGCTTACTTTCTCAATCTGTAAAATAAGAAAAAAAAATTTAGGAAATTTCATGAGAAACTATTTTAGCTATAGGTCCCACGGCAGTCACAAAGCCATTGGCAATGGTAATACACACAACACAATTCAATTAAAAAAGCAGAACGAGCGAGTAATAAGAAAGGCATAGCAGATTACTATATTAAACCCAACACGGATATTATTACTCATTCTTTGTTCAAATTTGATAAAGCTGTACTAATGTTTATTGGAGTTTGCAGCTTTGCCTTAATAATGTTAAGATAAAGGATCTTAGAGTCTTTCCAATAATTTCAACATACAATGAAGAAATTGTTGAGTTGACTTTGTTGTCCACATTCTTAATTGCGAGCGTTGCCGATTTTCATTTTATACAAATGTGTATTTCATCCTCACAATCGGTTATTAACTATTAACAACTGGAAAATGACATTTAATTATTTATTATTTAAGGAAACACTCACATTTTATAATGTTAAAAAAAACATTTTAAAGCCTGTACACAAAAATAAACTACTATAACCAGGAATTATTATGTTAACGGGGACGTAGTGTGATAGTGTTTTATGTCTACACGGGGATAAAAGATGGCATAGCGTACGGAAACTGCCGCCGGTAAATTAATAAAAGCCGTTTGTTGTAGTTACGTCAACTTATATACATATTGGCAAGGACGAACACATGAGCTCGAAGCCATCTTCAAGCTTACACCTGTTTTTAGGTAACAACTTTCATTACTATTTTGTATCTACAGGTAATAACTTATAAATTTTAATATTTTTAGACTTATTAAGCATGCCAGATAAACGATGTTATGTTGCAAATTGTAATCAAGAATGGTCTGTACTTCATAAATTTACAAAAGCAGCATCGTCACAGTTTCAACACTGGATCAATGCTACAGGAAATTCTCAGTTGTTAAATATCATTATTATTTATTAGATAAATACTCTTTTGTAACATATTTAAGTGACCTCTTTATAGACGCAGTTATAAAAAATATTGCTTTGTATAATTTAGAACCAGTTCACTTTACTGTCGCCAATAAAGAAAATATAAAGCCGATCACCAATCGTATATTAGATGACATTCAGAACGTGCCATCAATATCAAAATGTGCCACAAAAATAGACATCAATTCAATTGATTCAAGTAATATAATTGAAACAGTAGTACAAAAAAGCCCTTGCTGCATTATTAAGAAGCAACGTATCAAATTGACAGTTACAGATTCTTTGCAAGAGTAGTTCTTTAATCGTTTTGCATGAATCTTAATAAATGCGCAGTTTCTATATCATTTGAAGCACTTCTGTATATATATATATATATATATATATATATATATATATATATATATATATATATATATACTGCATTTGCTTGAACTCTATAGTATTTTGTCTATTACATAGAGTGTTCGTATATGAATTACATCTTACTAACACATTATGTTTATTTCTGCAACTAATAAGTTTACTATATAATTTCTTTTACAGAAAGGAGTATAAATTTGGTAGGCAAGTTACATGGAAAACTCTTTATAAATAAATTCTTCCGTTAAAGAAAAAATATAACAAATGTGCAAAAAAATATACAAATTTAAATGAACAGGTAAAATATTATGAGAGATTTGCTTAATTTAATGACTGAGATGAAAGGTAAAATGGATTCATTTGTACAAAAATTTTTCAGTTACCAGTTAAGGAATGGAATAGAAAGAAAACTGGGAAACGTTTTACCTTTGATGACAAGATTTTATCAGTAACATTGTATAAGCAGTCTCCCAAAACTTATAGATATTTAAGTAAACTTTTCGTATTGCCGAGTGTTCACACCCTAATGAAATTATTGCAATCCGTCCACATAGAACCAGGCATATGTGAAAATCTTTTCTATAACCTTACTGTTCAAACAAAATACCTTTCTAAGATTTACAAAGTGTATATTCGTGCATTTGATGAAATGAGTTTACAATCTCATTTAGAATACTCAAAAAGCAAGGACATGGTAGGTTTCGTTGGTGATGGCTGTAACCACACTGTTGAAATTGCGAATCACGTACAGAATGTTAAAGGGGCTTTACAAGAAGCAGAAGCAACCCGTTGCATATACTTTTTGTAAATCAACAACACCTGCAGCAGATATCGTCTGCAATTTCAAAACCATAGTTGGAAAAGGTACGCAATACGGTTTAAAAATTATGGCGTCCATTTGTGACCAAGGTATCACAAATGTCAGGGCCATTAACATGCTTGTAGAGGAAACACGGCGAGGTACCCTCAGGGCGAGAGAAAGTGATTGTGGAAATATGATTATAGACAACAATGATGTGATTCCTCTACTTGATACTCCCCATCTATTGAAGGGTTCAAGGTTAACCAAGAATTTGAAATTTAAAATAGATGGAGTAGAAGGAACAGGCAAATGGTCTCACATTGTTGATGCCTACAATATAGATATTAGCATGGCAGACTTTCGTATAATGCCTAACCAATCTATGTTTCATGTCAATTTAAGCAAAATTAAGAAAATGAAAGTTCCTCTTTGTACACAAGTATTCAGTGCCTCTGTAGCAGCTGGTGTTTATCATTCCAGTGATAATGAAAAATAGGGAAAAGATACAACCCGTTTATGTCCGTCCCGTCAGTTTTATAGATAAGTTATTTGACAATTAATGGAGGTGTTGAATATACTTGTGTAGGAAAAAATCTTAGATTGCCCGTAAAACGGCGTCGCCACAAGCAAATTCTTGGAATAAAGCTATTGATGTTTCAGACAGCATGAATTTTATTAAAGAAAAACCCAATGATAGAACTTGTTCTCCAGCAATTGATAATTTTATCTTTACTTTAAAAGGATTTCAAGTGATCAGAGAAGTTCTAAAAAATCTTGGTTGTCTATATTTCAATACAAGAGTATCCAATCAAGACTTTTTAGAAAACGTTTTTGGTCAAGTTAGACAGTTCCGTTGTCACAATCCCAATCGAACTTGTTCTTGTTTTATACCTCGTTTCAAAAGTGTGTTGATTGGCAGCTTCATTACATTACATTTTAATGGCTTGAACTGTAAAGATGATCGATCTGAAAGACCTTTAATTGCACAATTGCTCACCTCTGTACAACGAAAACTAATAACACTGCAATCGAAGAATTCTTGTTGCCACCACAACTTTCACTATCAGAAGTAAATTTTAATGCCTTGTCTTATATTAGTGGGTACATTGCAGAGAAAGTGCAACATTTTTGTAACAGTTATTCTACATGTTTTTATAATATGTGTCATGGAGATGCACATTCTCAAATATTTATTAAATTAAAAGAATATATGAAGATTGTTCATTGCTAAAATGTAATGAACACTTTATATTCACTTTAAATAAACTTCGTGTACACATTAAATGGTTTCTCTGCAAGTATTTCCACAAAAAAAAATTAGTAAATAATATGTTTTTTTGCAAGATTCCCTTGCCAATGCTGCGTCAATAATAACACGCTTTATTTATATTACTATCCTCAATTACAACAAAATTAATAATAGAATTCTTCAAGGAAAGGAGCTACCTGGTTCAGATGAATTTCAATGTAGACTATACAATTATTATAAAGAATTTAAAAAAGTAAAATAATACAAAAAGCCGTTTTTTTATTTATTACTCACATGTACATACATAAGTTAGAAAGCAAGAATACACTATTTTCGCCTTCTGCATTAACATCAAGAAATTTAACAAATTCAGTTGTGGGAAAGGTCAGATGTACTTTTTTATTTTCATAGGATTTGACTCGATCAACGTCTTCATCAGCCACTTCTTTTACAAAAATATACCAGTAAAATATGACTGAACTAGTGTAGTTTATAGCGTCAATTGCGCAACATACATAAGTTAGAAAGCAAGAATACACTATTTTCGCCTTCTGCATTAACATCAAGAAATTTAACAAATTCAGTTGTGGGAAAGGTCAGATGTACTTTTTTATTTTCATAGGATTTGACTCGATCAACGTCTTCATCAGCCACTTCTTTTACAAAAATATACCAGTAAAATATGACTGAACTAGTGTAGTTTATAGCGTCAATTGCGCAACAAACTCCTTTTTGTGAAAGTTTATTGTTGCAGGATTGGTATATCGGCAAATTGATATTTCATCCCAGAATAGGCACGGTGAATGAAACAACAATCAAAAACTCCGTTTTAATTAAGAAACTTCCACAAAATAAATATCAAAACCAAACCAAAATGCCAACTTTGCTTCTCCAATTTCACTGTTTATAAAATTTCAAATAGTCAACCGAATCGCCGATTTTTTTCCAAAATAAAGTTAGGACTGTGAGCTGCTATATGGCATAGCAAATAACTGACACTTGCATAAATAAACTAGGCTCATTTGTTGGAAAATACGTCATGACTTTCTCAACAACACAGTACCCATTCTCATACTAATTTGCTCCGCCATCATCTGCGCGATGTAAACGCCCGATTTCTCGGCCCTCGCCTCGATACGCGCGAGCCTCTCAAACACTTCGGCGTCGCTGGGCCGGAGTGCCTCCCCCAACGAGGTAAGATACTGCTCCTCGTGGGCCTTCCGCTCGTGAGTGCGTAAGGAACGGAAGTTCTTCGCGGCACAATATTGGCACTTGCGAAGGTCTCGGGGGGGAGGGGGGCACTAAGTGCCTGCGGGGTGGGGTACAGGCTACCAGAATTTTTCTTGACGTCACTTACACTTTCACTAGTTCGTCCGCCACCGGAAGAAGGACCGGGAATAGACCCGGCTGTAGTGGGGGGGGGGGGTAACTTCCCCTTTTACGCATCGCGCACTACACTAAAGACGCGAGACACCGAGCGACCAAGAGCACAAATCAACAGTGCCGACACCAAGGACCACTATGAGTTCGCGCCACCGGGCTACCACGCAACCGAAAGGGCGCGAGGCCCACTACGTGACCGCTAGAAAGTTCACTCAAAACTGGGTCCCTCTCGGGAGCGGCACTAACGCGATGACGCGAGGGTCGCACACACGCGAATCAGGCCGAAAACTGTCGGTTTCGGAAAAAGTTAGAAAAAGGGGTGGGGGTAGGCCCAAAATTCGTTTCACCGAAAGTTAGGTTAACTTGGGTTGGGAGGGGTGGGGGTAGGAAGTGGTGGAGGTGGGGTTGAAAAGGGTAAAATATGAATCAGAAAAGAAATCTGACGGAATTGTGTAAGAGGGGGGTGGGGGTGGTCGAGACATAACCGGACCAAGACCGCCCCACGGGGGCACAAACGGCGCTAATCCACGAGAAAAGCGATGTTACAATTCCATTGGCACAACCGGTATATCGCCGAGAAGTTGTGCATAAACACCAGAACACATGTTGTTTTGGTTTTTATTTTACACCAAATGTTAAAGTTTCTTTCGAAACTTTAAAAGAAAAATGATGTTTTTCTTCCTTTTTACTTCATCGAACTTGTATTTTTCTTGTTGGATGAAAGAAGAAATCGTCGCACAAGAAATTGTTTGTGTGTTAAAATTCCGATACTCGCACTATTTTTATATCGAAATTTAATTATTAAAGTGCGAGTTACGCCTCAGCGCGGCCCCAAATAATTAGGATTTTAACAATATTACGTAGACGATACAATGGTGAACAAAATGACATAAATTTCGCTTTATATACTCTGTTTGGTAGCTAACAGATAAATAAGTAATCGCTCCTATTACGCAGTTCCCTTATGAATCTGATGTCTAGTTTTTCGCATTTTTAATTTCATTTTGATTTTTGTTTGGAACTCACTCCATCCGTCAATTACAATATACAATATATTAAAATGTTTCGTTTTTGTGCCTCTAACTCTGCAAATAAAGCCCAAGTCAATTAGTCTTCCTATTTGTCTTGTACTGGCACTCCAAGCAACTACGATCATTTTTTTCCAATTTTTTACGTGCGCCTCTAAATCTGCCTTATGGTTTGTCTTGTATTCACATTCCTCACAATTAAATAATTTTCTTTAAAATGTTTAGTTTTTGTATGCCTTCTTAAATTTACTTTGTTATTTGTCTTATACTCACATTCCAAGCAATTATAATCGTATTCCCTAAGATGTCTGGTTTTCACGTGTTTCACTAATTCGCTCTTGTTGTTGGTCTTGTACTCACACTTCAGGCAATTGTAATCGTATTCATTACGGTGTTTCGCTTTTATGTGTGCCTTTAACACTGATTTATAATTTGTCTTGTATTCACACTCCTTACAATTAAAATCATTTTCTTTAAGATGTTTATTTTTTATGTGCCTTCTCAGACGAGATTTATCGTTTGTCTTATATTCACACTCCATGCAATTATAATCGTATTCTTTAAGATGTTTTGTTTTTACGTGTGCCTCAAAGTCCGACTTACGGTTTGTCTTATATTCACACTCCTCACAATTAAAATCATTTTCGTTAAGATGTTTAGTTTTTATATGCCTTCTTAAGCGTGATTTATAGTTTGTCTTATACTCACACTCCAAGCAATTATAATCGTATTCCTTCAGATGTTTAGTTTTCACGTGCATTTGCAAATTTGCTTTCTTATTTGCTTTATACTCACACTCCGTGCAATTATAATCATATTCCTCGGGATGTTTTGCTTTCGTATGTTTCAGAAATTCCCACTTGTCCTTGGTGTTATATTCACACGTCAAGCAATTATAATCGTATTCTTTAGGATGTTTCGTTTTTATGTGTGCCTTTAGCAATGACTTAGATTTTGTCCTGTATTCACACTCCTCGCAATTAATATTTTCTTTAAGATGTTTAACTTTTACGTGCACTTTAAAGTTTGCCTTGTTGTTGGTCTTGTACTCACACTCCATGCATTTATAATCGTACTCCCTAAGATGTTTGGTTTTCTCGTGTTTCGCTAATTCCCTCTTGTTGTTGGTTTTGTATTCACACTTCAGGCAATTATAATCGTATTCATTACGGTGTTTCGTTTTTATGTGTGTCTCTAATACTGATTTATAGTTTGTCTTGTATTCACATTCCTCACAGTTAAAATCATTTTGTTTAAGATGTTTAGTTTTTATGTGCGTTCTCAAACGTGATATATGGTTTGTCTTATACTCACACTCCATGCAATTATAATCGTATTCCTTAAGATGTTTAGTTTTCATGTGTACTAGTAAATATGACTGCTTTCTTGTTTTATACTCACACTCCATGCAATTATAAGGGTATTTTTTGAGATGTTTGGCCCTCACGTGCAGTTTTAAATTTGATTTAATGTTTGTCCTATAGTCGCACTCCATGCAATTATAATCATATATTTTAAGATGTTTAGTTTTCACGTGCACTTGCAAATTTATCTTCTTATTTGTCTTATATTCACACTCTTTGCAATTATAATCGTATTCTTTAAGATGTTTCGTCTTTACATGTATTTTTAAATAGTATTGGTTGTTTGTTTGAAACTTGCACTTAAAGCACTTAAACTGTCTACCATTCTCTTCCGTACTTTCAACAGTAAGTTTCTGATAGTCACGTATAGGATGTTTATGTTTGACGGCAATATGAATGTTTTTCACATGTAGCTTGAGAGATTCACTCTTCTTGAACACCTTATAGCAAATTCCGCATCTGAACATTTTCACATCGCGATGTCTGTTTATGTGATTTTTGAGGTCGCCTTTGTATTTTCTCTGTGTATTCGTGAACTTCTTGCGTTTGTTCTTTACAGGTGAAAGACTCTTTTCTTCCACGGTGTGGTCATCCATTTCAGAAAGTACACAGTGTCTGAAAATAGATTAACCTATTACAAACAAGTTTTTAAATGAAATAACAAGATTGAATGCCACTTTATTCAACTCTTAAGACAATCATACGAGCATCTAGATGCAGCAATGCACCTCTCGCTAAATATTTCATGCAAGGAAGATGTTTAAAACGATTAGTGAAATTATTTAAATAACAGATAATTTTATTCCTTTACTTATTAATGATCTTATTTTCAATGAACATGGCAATTTGTAAAGTAAACAAGGGCAGATACGAGGGTAATCCACAAACTGACTTCCGCTTGGCTGTTAATAAAACACAGATTTAAAACCACAGCTGTGTACTGGTTTTAGGACGTGGATTTTAGGAAAATACGTGCGATTTTAGGTTATAGGAGCTAAAATATATGGATAAAAGAGTATCAATAACAATTAGGCGTTTTATTAATAAAGTCAGTAACACAACTCAACAAGTGTTACCAAGTGGCTTAAGACACTGTTATAATGCATAATCATAAATTGAAATACAACCATGCTCAGATGTATTAGACACCCCAGGTAAAAACCCTTATTCTCGGTATTATCCAAGTCTGACGGAAATTAACCGTAAAAATAGTTAATGGTATTTACAGAAATGCGTTTTTGACTACCCTAGTTAATGCCCTATTGAAAAGAATAGGTGGAAAGGGAAAATTGTGGATTTTAGAAATTTAGTGTCATTCTAGCAGTGTGTGAGCAACGTGCGTTTGTGAGTTTGTGGTAGAGATCAATTAGATTATCGTATTTTTTCACGTTCTCAGTTATTTGTTGATGAAAAATGCCTAAAACACGCGAGTTGTCGGTAGGGGAACGCGCCCAAATAGTGCTACTGCATTCCCAGAAGTTATCAATAGCTGCAATTGCAAAAAAAAAAAATGTTCGCGATGTGCAGTCCGTACAACCATTAGTCGATATCAGGAGAGTGGGTCGTTTGTTAACAGATCAAAAAGTGGCAGAAAACCCTGTACCTCGATTAGAGAAGACATAATTTTACAAAGACTGGCTCTCAGTGATAGGAAAAAATCGTCGAAACAGCTCGCCAGTGAGCTGAAACAGCGTTATCGCGTAACAGTTTCTGCGCAAACAGTGAGAAGGCGTCTCCAGCGTGCTGGTTTACGAGGGTGTAAAGCGCGACGTAAACCGCTTTTAACTGACGCTCATAAAAAGAAGCGGTATTTATGGGCCAAACAACATGAAAATTGGACAATCGAGGAGTGGTCGAAGATTCTTTAGTCTGATGAATCGAATATCGAGGTATGTAAGTACATCTTCATGACTAATATTCTTATCGTTGTATACAATTCAGTCTACATGTAACATTAAACAAAATTAATCCTGTCTAAGTGCTAACTTTCTTCTTTTGCCTGGCAGCTTTGGGGACTACCTGGGACACTATACGTTCGGCGTAGGCAAGGGGAAGCTTATAAACCACAATGTATCATTCCCACAGTAAAATTTGGAGGTGGTAGTATCATGGTTTGGGGTTGTATGTCTGCATACGGTGTTGGAGAAGTGTACCTGTCCGATGGACGGATGAATAGCCAACGCTATTTAGCTATGTTGGAGGAAGTATTAGAACCGTCTTTGCTAAAACTATTCGACCAGGATATTCCACAATACATTTTTCAGCAAGATAATGCGTCCTGCCACAAATCGGGAAAATTGGATTGGCCGCCACAAAGTCCCGATTTGTTGCCCATTGAAAATTTGTGGCGTATCTTAAAAACTAAGATCACGGAACATAAATGCCTGTCAAAAGCAGAATTATTAACAAAAATTCGCGAAATATGGGCTGCAATACCACCGGCAGAGTGTTACAATTTAGTAGCAAGTATGCCTCGACGAGTGCGAGCTGTCATTAAGGCCAAGGGCGGAGCGACAAAATATTGATAAATTGTACTATATTACTAAATAACACTTTGTACATAATTTTCACAACAGTTTTATTTTCCTCTCCTCTCTTTTGAATAAATTATATAAACTACATATGTATGTATGTATGTACATAAATTCGTAAGGTGTCTAATACATTTGAGCATGATTGTATATGAGAAGTCTTTATAATACGACACTGGACGCATATTATCTTGATCTAAGAATATAAATGTGTGTGTGTGTTAGGTTAATTTCTTTTATGCTTACACGACTTTTCCTCCTATTACGTACAATCGCACGTATTTTCCTAAAATCCACGTCATACAGTATTGGCACGCACTTCTAGGGATTTAAATGCTGCGACGCCCGTTTGTAGCATCTTCTATTGTGAGAAGCCTTCCTATCTCCCCGACGTATCACACAAACAGGAAAATACTAACTTCTAATAACATGAAATGTGACACACAATCTCATCTGAAATAATGAGAAAACAAGTCATTTAAATGCAAACTCTATTACTCCCAAGTGATTTATGACTGAACTCAAATTCATTCTAGACATTATCTTAAATTGTTGAATCTATTTGGTAATAGACAATTAGTCTTACTTTGCATTTCCTTCAGAGCAGTAAATCTTGTGGTACTCCAGATACTCTTCCCTCTGCAGGTGAATTTTGCACGACGGGCATTGTACAAGTTCTAAAATTGCATAAAAACGTTTTTATTAAACTCGGTCATTGTTAGCAAAAATTATGATGGACAAAACTATAAAAGAGAAAACAAATAAGAAAATAACAAACACATAACCTTTAACATAGTTTAGGTACATGGTTTGAAAGTACTTGAAAAATGTATAGACGTGAGTGAAGTAAAAGCAAGAGAAATAGAAAATTCAGAATAAAGGAAAGAGAAAGAACGAAAGAGAAGAAATAGAGAAAATTACCGTAGGACACTAGCTAAAATTAAATCCTAGACGTTGGTATTTGTAACGGTACAGACAAAAATAGAAGCGTTAGTATGTATTGGGTTGGCAACTAAGTACTTTCGGTTTTTACTGATAGAGAGCGTTGCTTTATTTTTTGTATAACGTATGTTAGTGCTGTACTTTACCGTTTGTCGCGTGATACTAGTCACATTGACGTAACTTCAGAAGCAAGTAATGCGTGATTTTTATTAAAGCTATTAGTTGTGGGTTAATTTTAAATGGAGTGCAGAAACGAACATTTTCGACATATTTTACTATTTTATTTCCGTAAAGGAAAGAAAGCTGCTGCGGCTCACGAAAAGATACGTGAAGTTTATGGTGCTAATAGCTTAACAGAGCGCACGTGTCAGAATTGGTATAAAAAACTCCGTTCTGAAGATTTTTCCCTCAAAGATGAGCAACGATCTGGTCGGCCTACTGAAGTTGATGATGACCAAATCAAAGTCATAATTGAAGAGGATCGTCATATAACTGTTCGAGAGGTTGCGGAGAGGCTACATGTATCGCACACAACAAATGAAAAACATTTAAAATGTCTTGGGCTAGTTAAGAAGCTTGATATTTGGGTACCTCACGAATTGAAAGAAATTCATTTAACACAAAGAATCGACTTTTGCGATATGCACCTTAGACGAAATGAAACCGACCCTTTCTTAAAAAGAATCATCACTGGTGATGAAAAATGGGTCCTGTACAGTAACATAGTTCGAAAACGATCATGGAGCAAACACGATAAACCAGCTCAAACCACATCGAAAGCTGAATTGCATCCAAAAAAGATCATGCTGTCAGTTTGGTGGGATTACAAAGGTGTTGTGTTTACTGTCAACAATTAATAAAACTGGATGAAGCAATCAAAGAAAAACGGCCAGAATTGTCAAATCGGAAAGGTGTAGTTTTCCACCAAGATAATGCAAGGCCTCACACATCTTTGGCAACTCGTGGGAAACTATTGGAGCTTGGCTGGGAAGTGATGCCACATCCCCCATACAGCCCTGATCTAGCACCATCTGATTACCATTTATTTCGAAGTTTGCAGAATTCTTTGAATGGTAAAACTTTCACAAATGACGATGAGCTTCACTCGCACCTGGCTCACTTTTTTGGTGATAAGGACCAGGAATTTTATGAGAGCGGAATCATGCAGCTGAAAGAAAGATGGCAAAAGGTCATTGAGCAAAATGGAAAATATATAATTGATTAAAAACTATTCTTTGTTTAAAAAAAAAGTCTTTTATTTTATACTACAAAACCGAAAGTACTTAGTTGCCAACCCAATAGTACACGCTCACTTTAAATGTAAATTAAAAAAAATATACTGCCATATCTTCTACTGAATTAAAAATATTTAATTATAAAAGAAAATGGTTTAAGAGAAAATTCCCCTTTTCATACCTTCAAAGTTTCCATTGCTTCCATTAGGGCAAACAGTTTTGTGTTCGACCAAGTATACTTTCGAACTAAATCCAAGGCAACAATAGGTGCAGGCGAATACATCTTTGGCGTCCATTTCAATATGAGGTATAAAAACCATTTCCA
This sequence comes from Dermolepida albohirtum, assembly GCA_031893035.1. Taxonomy (NCBI): domain Eukaryota; kingdom Metazoa; phylum Arthropoda; class Insecta; order Coleoptera; family Scarabaeidae; genus Dermolepida; species Dermolepida albohirtum. The sequence goes on along the minus strand of JAVIWB010000018.1, from coordinate 29,102 downwards.
CACCACTATTACAACTTTCCTCGTATTCGTCGCCAAAGTACATCAATAATTCTTCACCTGCCTGGATTTCACAAACGCTGCTATAATATAGATTATCTTCATATTGAAATGCATGTAGGTTTTGATCAGAAAGACTCCTGGCACAATTAACGTACTGCATCCAATTTAATGATTCTGATTTATCATTACTGACCACAAATTTTCCTTCTTTGAGCCTCCAAGACAACTCCGCGATACTAAATCGAGTGAAAGGTCCAAATTTTACACCTTTAGGTATGGTCTTTAAAGCAAATATGCCTGTACCTCCAAATAAACTTTCTTTAATTTCTAGAACATCTACTGGTATCTCTTTTCTCGCTCTGCTATCAGAACCATTTCCGTTTAAAACACTTGTGAGCATGCCACAGTTGATGCAATAGCCTTCATAATATTCATTACAATTGTTACAAACTGTCAAAAGAAAATATTGTCAATTAAAGATATTTAAATTGCTACTATAAATTGTGAGTAATTACTGCACGGTATTGGACACACGAAGGACTGTAAATCGCACGTAGGATAAAAAAATATCGTTGTGTTCTATACGTCCACAGAAGAACATATTTCTTTTTCCATAAATGGACAAACGTAGAGAAGCACAACTCATATTTAGCACCATTCTGTCTTCTGGAAAGACACGCGGTTAACCATAGTGAAAGCAATCATGCGAAGTGGTAAATATTTGTCTATGGAGATTAAAGCGTTAACAACACAACAATATGAACCTGGTGTTAATCAAATAACAATTGCAGAACATTTAGATTTGCGCAGATCCATGACTTCTAAAACAATATCAAAAGAGTTATAAAAAAGTGTGATGCAGTTTTAGGTGCTTTGAAGATTGACAGACTTTCGAAAACAATTGTGAGAAAGAACGATCTTAATGCGGCAAATGCAAAATAAAAGATTCGCCAATTAGATATACACCTTAAGATCAATATAAGGACAACCGCTAGCGATGGAACTACCGGGTCAGGGGCTTGTCTAAACTGGGTTGTAATAAATTTGTAAATAATCTTAGTTTCTGATGAAAGTAAATGTAATTTATTTAGATCAGACAGGAATCGATTGATAGGTCGTCCAATCAGCCCGACTTAATAATACTTACTGTAATAAAAGTGGAGTTGGAATTATGGTTTTGGAATACTTTTCGGGGCAAAACGTTGGAAAGTTATGGAATTATGGCAAATTTAAATATAAATAAATATTAGAAGAACGTATGTTCGCATTTGCTAAAGAAAATATACCAATGATTTGGATTTACCAGCACGATAATGGCTACGCACACGTTGCAAAAATAGTGAAAAAGTGGCTTTTGAACAATTTGGTTAACATAATGGTATGACCCGCGCAAAGTCCTGACTGAACACCATTGACAATATGTGGGTTTATATTGAACGGAAAATCAGGTTGGAAATAACAGCAAAGTTCAAATAATACATACTGCAATCGAAAAGGTGTTGACAACTATATCCAAGCAAAGCCTATGCTATGCACTTTTGAAAATATTAGATATGGTCGATCATTATGTCGATTAATGAAGTAATTGAATTTTAAGTAAGAATATTTGCAGTATATTTATGTATTTAAATATAATTCTGTTATTACTACAGATACCTCAAATGAGGTTGCTGTGAAACATAAGGCTTTTAAATTAAATGAAGTTAAGCAACTTTTACATAATGCTATCAATAGCATTATGTAAAAACACAACCCAACCACTTGGTAAACCTCCATAAATCATCATATTAAAGAAGAAACACGTGTGAAAGACCATGATGTAATTATCGATGAAGTTATAAAACTATTCATGATTTCTATTGGAGAAGATGATAGTGATAGTGATGATTTGGTTTCTTCACCAGCATCAGAATGAATTAGAAAATCATTGAAGTAATTTATAGGACTATTTTGTCATTAACTTTAATTGATGACATAAATTGTTACATAATGGTTAAATTTAAGCTATTTCCTACTGTATTCATTCCTTTCTTCTATTGCGAATGTTAGATAAAATAAAATGACATAAAGTAATTTGTTTGATCAACTTCAATACATAATTTAAAAAAATTGTTAGTTAACTTAACGGTGAAGTGCCGCATGATTAAATAAGCAACTGTTCAATGTTCATAAAGAAATATTGTATATCCCATCTAAAAACTTCATTGAAAGTATGTGATATGTTATCGCTTTTAATTATGTGATGTATACATAACGCATCTATAATGTACTATCAGAACATTTTAAACAAATAAATAGAATTACATGTGATTTCTAAACAAGTAACTTATTAAACACATAAAAACAAGAATTTTAATGCATGGATTATGTAACAATGACTACATTTATTCACTTTTCTTTCAACTTCAATTTCATAATTGTAATTCTGTTGTAAGTAGTATGCACCAGTTTCATATTTTACGTTTTCAAATTTCATTTTACCGCATAAAAGTGCTTACAGAAATTTTGTAGGTTTTAATTTGGAGTCTGTTCTGAAGTTTATCTCCCTTTTTTTGAAACAAGCATATAATATATACTGATACGACATATATATACTTACGTAGCTGTTTATTATTGAATTCCAATTTTATATCACCAAAAATACCATTTCCTACTTTAATGTTGTCATCTATTCTAGTGTTATACAGATCTAAATCGGATGATGGTAAATTCTGATTGATATCAGTATCCATTACAATGTTGTTATCCCTTACATTAGATAGTGATAATTCCGATTTGATATCAGTGGATATTATATCCAATTTTTTTTCATCACTGTTGTACATTTGTTTAATTCTGTTGAATATATATTAATGATAGTTTCGCTGACCAGCACTTTATCATCTAGATAAAAATCGTTTCCGAATTCTTTCTTTACATCAGGCAAAGTTTGTGAAATCATTAAGTTCTCCACACCAGCCATATCTTTTCTCTATTATTTTTCGTGGCCTTTAGCGAAAACTAATCCAACCAGTCAGTTGAGTTACAGATAGTTTAAAATTTGTTAAACTTACACTTGCTGTTATGTCTGCTACAAAATTATGCTTACTTTCTCAATCTGTAAAATAGGAAAAAAAAAATTTACGAAATTACAATATACACTGGTATAAACTCCATGGCAGGCACAAAGACACAGGCAATGGTAACATATACAACACAATTTAATTAAGAGAAGCAAAATGATTGAGCAATAAAAGGTTACTGTTGCATTTAATTCAACTGTAATTTACCCTCTACTCTACCATCATGAATATTATTGTCCCTTCTTTGTACAAATTTGATAAAGCTGTACTAATGCTTATTGGAGTTTGCAGTTTTACCTTGATAATGTTAAGATAAAGGACCTTAGAGTCTTTCCAAAAACTTCCACACATAATGAAAAAAATTGTTGAGCTGATTTTGTTGTCCACAATCTTAATTCGGAGCGTTGCCGATTTTCATTTTATACAAATGTATATTTCATCTTCACAATCGATTATTAACTATTAACAATTGGAAAATCAGATTTAATTATTTATTATTTAAGCAAACAAAAAATGCTAAAAAAACTTTCAAAGCAGAAAATAGATCATTACTCTTACTGTTATATGGGAAGTAGTGGGATAGTGTTTTATGTCCATACGGGGATAAAAGATGGCACAGCATACAGAAACTGCTGCCGGTAAATTGACTTTCATAATGAAAGTCGCTTGTTTTAGTTATATTTGGTTATATTATATACACTGGCAAGGTTGTATACATGAATTTGAATCCATTTTGAAATTTCGAAACTTTTTAGATAATAACTTTTGTTAATATTTATCTTATTCAAAGTAATTATAATTATGTACATATAAATTTTAATATATTTAGAATTATTAAACATGCCAGGTAAACGATGTTATGTTGCAAATTGTAATCAAGAATGGTTTGTGCTTCATGAATTTCCAAAAGCGAAATTGTTCTGGTTTCCACAATGGATCAGTCCTATGGGAAATTCTCAGTTGTTAAAGCTAATTATTGAGAATTAACGCAATAAATTTACCATTTGTAGAAAATATTTTAAGGCACGGTATACGAAACAATAAATTAACACCAATTGCTATACCAACACTTTATTTACCAGGTAAATAATCTTTTGTAACATATTTAAATGATTAATTTATAAATGCAGTTATAGTAAATATTGCTTTGTATATATTCAAAATTAAAAATGTTCACTTTGCTGCCAACAAGAAAGAAAATATAAAGCCAGTCACCAATCATATATTTTGCAAGATTTTTGTTGATTTTAGAGAATGTGAACATTTAGAAGATTTAAAGGCGTCTATAATAAAACATTTTATTTATATTATTATCCTCGATTACGACAAAATTAGTAATTGAATTCTACCAGGAAAAAAACTACCTGGTTCAGATGAATTTCAATATAGGCTATACAATTATTGTAAAAGAATAATACAAAAAGTTGTTTTTTTATTTAATACTCACACATACATAAGGCAAAAAAGAAGTTCATTATTCAATACTGTAATAAAAACTAATGTTATAAACAATTAGCTTTTATTCTTCTTATAGGTATAAAAATTAAATGTAATATTTGTTTTATAGTAAATATGATAATGTAATAATGATTTTATTCTACAAACCCTCAGTTTACAAGTCGGCGCTTCTATTGAGTGTTATGCTAATCGTCGGTTTTATTACCTGCAGTAATAGTGGTAATTAATAATTACGTAAATCTGATAAAATCTACTTACCAAGTAAATACAAGTAAGAATATCTTCACAAACAAATAACCGTATCAATAATAATACTCTAACCACCAATTTAAAAGGCAAGTAACCAAACAAAGTTCCTTTTCCCTGAAATGTTCATGCCCAAATTAACAAGTTCCGGTGTTGCCACAGCTTAAACTCCACCAACATTCTACTATTTAATAACCACTAAAAACGCGACAATGAATGCAGATCCTTAATAGGATGCCAATATGATCGTCTACTAAACACTATTAAGGGCGCGACTGTGAATAAAGCTATTAAAGTTTGGTGATTGTGTTTATTTATAAAACCTAACACGTACTTACATACTTCGTAATACGGGGGGACAACCTACACAGAAAATGTTAAACAGTTTGTATTTCAATTAAGAGAAGTACAAAATATTTATTTATAATTTTCAAATAGAATTACATGCCTTTTACACAATTGAATTGGAATGCAAATTCATATTTTTTATATAACATTTGGGACAACAATGTTGGTTATCGTATAAAAAGAATATTATGTATTCTCGATTTTTTTTTAATCATTAAAAATCATCAACATTATTATTTTGTAGCAATTAAAGATTTCTAAGTATTAATAATAACACGAGGCCGCCTTTCTAATCTTTATTATACATTCGTATTAGTTAACATATCAGTTTTAAAATCATTACGCACGTTATTACTATATAGGCAACTTGAAAACTAAATATACATTATCGGCAAAAGATGATCGGGCGGTTATACAAAGAATTGCAACACTGTAAATTCTGTATTTATATGATTAATTAAATGACTTGTTCGTCACTTGTTGGTTTTTTTTACTAACTTGGCTTTATAATAATAACTACTCCACTGATCAAGATGGTGCTACAATACTAAATGTTAGAATAAAATGGAAGAGCTTGTATGCACAATAAAATCATTATTTAACATACAATGGTTAAAGACAAATTTAATGATGTTAGTCAAACACTACGCGTCATGTCGTTCATTATACGACGAACCAACAGAGGATCTGGTATTAGTTCGTTTCTTCGCTATGTTTTTTTCGTCCTCTTCTTGTGATGATAAATAATACTAAGGTTACGTAATGTTACTTTATAAGTGGTTCGAAAATGCCACATTCCTAGGTCAAACAGTAACCTAACGTATCAAAAAATGATCGCCCAATATTTTCGAGCATACCTTGTTCATCTGGGCTTCCGGGCTGGAACCGTGTGCTTCACAATACTGGCACCGACGTTTCGTCACCACTTGTATGGGGCATGTTCAGGACTGAATGTAAGTCTACGATGGGGGAGGGGGTTATGTGGGGATATTGATCACGGGTCAATGGAGCGGTACGGTTACGATTGACAAGTTTGGAAGTACAAGACTGCCACGCGTGTAGAGGATAGCCATCTTCATGATTTACGTTATTGGGGTGTTTAAAGATCTCTATGGATTCACGGATTTTTCAGCCATGATAATGACTATTGTGGGACAGGATTTTGGTCGAATCTAAATGGATTTGGTGCCCGGTTTCAAGCCTATACTCAGCAAGTGCAGAACTAGATACACACAGGAGCCTAGTACAGCAAATGGCTTTGCTTCACCAATATATTAATTGCCACACGAGTAAGGACTCCTCTAGACACCAGGTGATTCTAGAGAAACACGGTCATCTACTGAACATGGGTCTAAAAGTTTAGAATTTTAAAGAAGAACACATTACTGACGCGGTCAGTGATGCCTTGTATCGGGTTGTGGAACTTTAAGACTAAGATGACGGGCTATGGTCTGCTGAATATCATGTTTATAGAAATTGTTGTCTATAAGGGTATTGGAGCTGCGCTTAATTCCTGGGAGAGTGAATACTGTTGAGATATTGTGAAAACTCTTTGTACTGAGTTAATAACCCCCTCTGTTTGGGCGGAATGATGATGGGAAAAGGCGTTCTGATGCCGGTCAGTGTGTGTGGTTTTGCGGTAATCTGAATGTCCTAGTGAACCATCCAGACGATGATTCAGCAAGACGAAGAGAAGGGAAGGGATTCAATTTTGATGGTAAAACTTATGGAATTGTGCTGGGAATTTGGGAAACCAAGGAAGTTATTTGAGGAATTTATCCATGCAATTATACTATCCTTTACGGTGTTTCGTTTTTACATGTATCTTTAACTCTGATTTACAGTTTGTCTTTTATTGACACACCTCGCATTTAAAATCATTTACTTTAAGATGTTTAGCTTTCATATGTATTCTTAAACACTTCTCGTTGTTTGTCTTGTATTCACACTTCTAACAATTAAAATCATTTCCTTTAAGATGTTTAGTTTGCATATGCCTTCTTAAACGTGATTTATGGTTTGTCTTATACTCACATTCCATGCAATTATAATCGTACTTCTTAAGATGTTGTGCTTTCACGTGCATTTTTAGATTAATCTTCCTGTTTGTCTTGTACTCACACTCCATACAAATATAATCGTATTCCTTAAGATGTTCAGTTTTCATGTGTATTTGTAAATTTTTTCTCTCGTTTGGCTTATACGCACACTCCATGCAATTATAATCGTATTCTTTCAAATGTTTGTTTTTCACGTGTGTTTCTAACATTGTTTTATAGTTTGTTTCTTCGCAATTAAAATCATTTTCTTTAAAATGTATGTTTATTGGATGGATTTTTAAACATTTCTTGTTGTTTGTCTTGTATTCGCACTCCATACAAATATAATCGTATTCCTTAAGATGTTTGGTTTTCACGTGTTTCACTAATGGTCTTATATTCACACTTTAAGCAATTATAATCGTATTCTCTACGGTGTTTCGTTTTTATGTGTGCTTTTAAGAAAAACTTACAGTTTGTCTTGTACTCACACTCCTCGCAATTGAAATCAATCTCTTTAAGATGTAAGTTTTTTTTATGGATTTTTAAACTTGACATGGCGTTTGTCTTGTACTCAGACTCCATGCAATCATAATCGTATTGCTTAAGATGTTTGGTTTTTACGTGTTTCACTAATTCCCACTTGTTGTTGGTCTTGTATTCACACTCCATGCAATTGTAATCGTATTCTTTACGGTGTTTGGTCGTGTGCCTTTAACAATGACATAGTTTGTCTTGTATTCACACTTCTCACAATTAAAATCATTTTCTTTAAGATGTATAGTTTTTATATGCCTTCTTAAACGTGATTTATAGTTTGTCTTATACTCACACTCCATGCAATCATATTCATATTGTTTAAGATGTTTTGTCTTTACGTGTAATTTTAAGCAGTGTTTGTTGTTCGTTTGAAACTTGCACTTTAAGCATTTAAACTGTGTATCTTTATGATGTGAGTTTGAACATTTCTCTTCAGAATGTTCATGTTTGACGACAATATGAATATTTTCCACGTGTAGCTCGAGAGACTCACTCTTCTTGATCTCCTTATAGCAAATTCCACATCTGAACATCCTCACATTGTGATGCTTGTTTATGTGATTTTTGAGATCGCTTTTGTATTAGCCCTGTGTAATCTTGAACTTCTTGCGTTTGTTCGTTACAGGTGAAAGGCTCTTTTCTTCTAGGGTGTAATCATCTAGTGCAGTAAATACACGGTGTCTGAAAAATAAGAAACTGTTATGAATAATTAAAAAGAAAATGATAATAAAAAGTCCAGTTATTAATAAGTTTACAAATAAAATAAGAAGATGGGATGCCACTTATTTCCGACTTTCGCATGTTATAATTTTGTTTATTACATGGTAATTCATATCGGACAAGTAACGTAAAAACGCTTATCGAACAAGTATGAACCACTTGTTCAACTTTTAAGACAATCATACTTGCATCTAGACACAAGTATGATTGTAGTGTAGATTGCAACGCACCTCTTGCTAAAAATTTCATTCAGAAAAAACGTTTAAAAAGATTTGCGGGGCGTGCATAAAATTTGGTATTACTTACGCAACTGATAATTTTTGTTCCTTTATTTATTTAATTTATCCTCAGTGGACATGTAAATTTCTAAGGTAAAACAATGGCAGATACGAGGGTAATCCACAAATTAACGTTCGCTTGGCTATTAATAAAACACAAATTTAAAACTACAGTCGCGTACTGCTTTTTACATAACTGTCATCTCAATTTGAAAATAACATATCAATCGTCTGAGGTGCGTTCGAAATTACAGAATTTTGTTGTGAGAGTGCTCTCTTTAACGTTCGAAAAATAGGTGTTACACTGACAGTAACACACGACTGCGCTTGAATTTTGAGAGACATTGTGTTACGCCGCTATACTACTGTGGGCAAAAAATAGTAAGACTTTTTAATTTAAATTTCGCGCGAATACCCATTCGTCGAAATATTTTTTTTCTAGGTTGGTAGGACTGTCAGTGACATCTGTGTCAAATGTCACATCAAAATAATCATTATTGTTTAGTATACGCTTATCTTTCTGAAGTACAAAAAGTGCATTCGGCGATTTTTACAATGAGTGGAATTATTCAACAAAGAAGTTCCATTAAATTTTGTGTACGGAATCAAATTTCTGGTGCCGAAATGTTCAGAATGTTGCAAAAGGCCTTCGGTGATAATTGTTTGTCGCGAGCAAGTGTTTTTGATTGGTACAAATTATTCAAAGAGGGTCGAGAATGCGTTGATGACGAACCACGTCCAGGACGGCCATCAACATTAACTGATGATCAACACGTCAATAGAATCAAGGAATTGGTGCTTGAGAATCGACGATTAACAGTCAGAGACCTTACTGACATCGTTGGAATATCGGAAGGATCAGTGAAAACCATTTTGAAAGATCATTTGGGCCTAAGAAAAGTGAAAGCACGATTTGTTCCAAAATCACTCAGTTTTTCCGAAAAACAACGTCGCGTTGACGTCTGTGAAACAATGCTTTCCGACTATCAAGACAAAATGAAAGGCATCATAACTGGAGATGAGACTTGGATCTACGCTTATGACCCAGAAACAGACGATCAATCGACCGAATATCGTATCAAAGGTGAGCCGAAGCCCAAAAAACCACGTCAAAGCAAGTCAAAAATCAAGGTTATGTTGACAGTTTTCTTCGATTATCGAGGTGTGGTGCACTCCGAATTCCTTCCGACCGGCCAAACTATCAACAAAGAATACTATTTGAGTGTTATGCGTCGTTTGCGCAATGCTATTCGTAAAAAGAGGCCAGCATTATGGGCCGACAACTCTTGGTTTTTGCACCACGATAATGCACCGTCGCATACTGCATTAATTCTTCGTGAGTTTTTCGCCAAATTTTCAACCAATATCGTGCCGCAACCACCGTATTCGCCTGATTTAGCTCCGTGTGAGTTCTGGCTATTCAGCAAACTCAAACGACCGCTCCGGGGAAACCGTTTTGAGGCAATTGAAGACATTAAACGTGAATCACTACGCGCATTGAAGGCTATTCCTGAAATTGACTTTAACAACGTTTCGAGAATTGGAAGAAACGTTGGCACAAGTGTATTGGGGCCAGGGGAAATTACTTTGAGGGGGACGAAATAGATTTGGAAGAATAAATTAAGAATTTAAAAATTACGAACAAAATCTTACTATTTTTTGCCCACAGTAGTAGATACTAGTGTAGAAATAAATACTACAAAGCCTGTAATTCCTACTTGAAAGGTATTTTTGGCTACCTCTACAGCTGGAACAAGTCAGTAACTTGGAGAGTTGGGGAGGCTCTCTCACTATAAGATCTTACAAATTGGCGCCTCAGTCAATGCTGTAGTACGTGGAGTTTGGGAGAATACGTGCGATTGTACGTTATAGGAGCAAGAGTGTATGAATAAAAGAAATAAATGCCAGAGTATCAATAACAATTACGTGTTTTATTAATAAAGAAAATCGGTAACACAACTCTTGTTGTGTTACCGATTTTCTTTATTAATAAATTGATTGATTGAGTTGTGTTACTATGTGACCTGACAGTTTCAATTAATAAATGTAAGTTGAAATATATGAGTACAATAGTGGTTACATATTATCTTGATATACGAATATAAATATATGGCATATATATACCTAGTCCTGCCATAAATACTGATATAAAGGTTTTTAAGTACAAAAAGAAAACAGCAAGTTGGATTTAAATTATTTTTTGATAGTTTATTTTGGCAATAGTAAGCTACAAAATACAATGCAAATTACTCGAAATGGCCGCCATTTGCCTTAATACAACGCCGAAGTCTGCAGGGCCACTCATCAATCGCTGTACGGACGATATCCATGGGAAAATTGTCGACTGCTTCTGTTAACGCTTGCTTCAATGATTCCAGGTTGCGATGGGGTCTTCTACAGACAATGCCCTCTAATATTGACCACAGTTTGTTTGCTGAGTTGTTTTGGCCTTGTGAGCGGACGCAGAGTCTTGTTGGAATATCCATGGTTGGTTTTGGAACATGGTGTAGTTCAGGGGCTCCACTACATTGCTTAAAATGTCTCGTTGATAGTTTTTGGCCGCTGTTTTAACACCTTTTTCACAAAAATGCAAGGAAGTGACACCGTCATAGGATACTCCCCACCAAACCATCACTGAAGCAGGAAAATGACCTCGCTGAATCCTTGGCACCACTTCACTGGCTTCCTTGGAGGACCGTGCATACACCCTATCATTCTGCTTGTTAAAAGTTTCTTCCACGGTAAAAATTTTTTCATCAGAAAACAGAATTTTTTTGTAACGCTCTTTGCCGTACAACGATATCAGGTATCTGCATTTTTTCTTCCTATTCTTTTTTAATTCAACGTTAAGGCGCTGTCCTGTTTGTCGTTTGAAAGCTCTAAGTCCTAGGTCTTGCTTAATGATACGGCTCATGGTTCTCGGAGCAATACCCATTTCACGAGCCATGATTTTCTGTTTGCGGACAGGGTGTCGATTGATGCGGGACCTCACAGCATTGATGGCCTGTGGTGTACGAACTATACGAGGCCTGCCAGATCTTTTACGGTCGATTACATTTCCAGTATCAATGAATAACTTAACAGTACGATACACAAACACACGCGTAATATTTAACGGTTTCAAAAATACGGGCTGTTTCTATTCCACACTTATGAAGTGCAATAACCGCAATACGGCTCTCTTTATCCGACAATTCCATAATGACGACTCACGCTATAGTGAAATTGTTCGCCACTTTTGTAAAGCATATATCAAAAGTCAGAACTGCCAACATAAAATTTTTGTGCTTTCAAGTTATCATCTGCAAAAAGGTTCGTTTACACTTGTATCAATATTTATGGCAGGACTAGGTATATATATATATATCTTAAACGCAACTATCATCAGGTGTATCGGTCTGTTGAATAAAGACTCAAACAATTTTAGTTTTGAATACTGTATATTTCGCTGCCAAACCTTTGCAGCTTCCTCAGGAGTGTGCTACAAATGGACACCAACAGTAGTGGCAATTACAATTCAATTATTAATACTTACAAACTAAAAGGAGTCATACACTGGCCGTTTTAAAATAATTGCATAAATAACTCTCAATTTTAATTTTAAAATACATTGTAAAATAAAATAAAACAACTCAGCAAAATTAGTTTAACATATTTTGAAAGTTTATTATTTAGTTATGTTTTATTTATTCTTTAAAAAAACCGCGAAATTTGAAACACCCTTTATATTTTGCAAGATTTTCTCGTTTGTCTTAGAGAATGTGAATATTTAGCATATTGAAAGGCGTCTATAATAAAATATTTTATTTACATTATTCTACTCAATTACAAAAAAATTAATAATAGAATTCTACAAGGAAAAGAGCTACCTGGTTCAGATGAATTTCAATGTGGACTATACAATTATTATAAAGAATTTAAAAAAGTAAAATAATACAAAAAACTTTCCTTATTTATTACCCACATATACATACATAAGTTAGAAAGCAAGCATACTGAAAGAATACACTATTTTCACCTCCTGCACTAACATCACTAATTCAGTTGTGGGAAAGGTCAGATGTACTTTTTCGTTTTCATAGGATTTGACTCGATCAATGCCTTCTTCATCAACCTTTTTTTACATAGGTAAACGAGTAAAATACGGCGGAACTCGTGAAATTTATTGCATCAATTGCGCAACAAACCTCTTATTGTGAAAGTTTATTGTTGCAAGATTGGTATATTGGCAAAACGATATTTCATCCTCTACATTTTTAGAGGATAGAGGAAAGTAGGAGGTGAATGAAACAACAATGAACTAGGAAGTGAATGTAACAACAATGAACTAGGAGGTGAATGAAACAACAATGAACTAGAACTCCGTTTTAATTAAGAAACTTCCACAAAATAAAAATCAAAACCAAACCAAAATGCCAACTTTGCTTCTCGAATTTGACTTTTTTATAAAATTTGAAACAGTCAACCAAATCGCCGATTTTTTTCCAAAATAAAGTTAGAAATGTCAGCTGCTATGTGGCATAGCTAATAACTAACACTTGCATAAATAAACTAGCGTCATTTGTTGCGAAAATGCGTCACAACTTTCTCAACAGTCCAGTACCCATTCTCATACTAATCTGCTCCGTTACTGGATTTCTTCGTTTGGTAGCTAATACATAGATAAATAAGTAAGTTCTCTTATGAATCTGATGCCTAGTGTTTTCGCATTTTCAATTTAATTTTCATTTTTGTTTTGAACTCACACTCCAACCAGCAATTATAGTCGTATTCTTTAAGATGTTTCGTTTTAACACGTGCCTCATGCTCTGCAATTGAAGCCTAAGTCAAATAGTCTTCCTGTTTGTCTTGTACTCACGTTCCATACAATTACAATCGTACTCTTTAAAATGCTCAGTTTTTATGTGTTTTTGTAAATTTACTTTCTTATTTGTCTTATACTCGCACTCCATGCAACTATAATCATATTTTCCCCGACGTTTGGTTTTTACGGGTGCCTCCAAATCTAACTTATGGTTTGTTTTGTATTCACACGCCTCACAATCAAAATAATTTTCTTTGAGATGTTTAGTTTGCATATGCCTTGTTAAATTTGCCTTGTTGTTGGTCTTGTACTCACACGTCATGCACTTATAATCGTACTCCCTAAGATGTTTGGTTTTCACGTGTTTCGCTAATTGCCTCTTGTCGTTGGTCTTGTATTCACACTTCAGGTAATTATAATCGTATTCATTGCGGTGTTTCGTTTTTAGATGTGCCCTTAAATCTAATTTATAGTTTGTCTTGTATTCACACTCCTCACAATTAAAATCATTTTCTTTAAGATGTTTAGCTTTTATATGCCTTCTTAAACGTGATTTATAGATTGTCTTGAACTCACACTCCATGCAACTATAATCGTATTCCTTAAGATGTATGGCTTTTACGTGCCTTTGCAAATTTATCTTCTTATTTGTTTTATGCTCACACTCCGTGCAGTTGTAATCGTATTCCTCAGGATGATTGGTTTTCACATGTTTCACTAATTCCAACCTGTCCTTGGTCTTATATTCACACTTCAGGCAATTATAATCGTATTCTCCAGGGTGTTTCATTTTTATGTGTGCCTTTAGCAATGACTTAGACTTTGTCTTGTATTCGCACACCTCGCAATTAACATATTTTTTTTCAAGATGTTTAGCTTTTATATGTGTTCTTAAACGTGATTTATAGTTTGTCTTATACTCACACTCCATGCAATTATAATCGTACTGCATAAGATGTTTAGTTTTCACGTGTTTCACTAATTCCATCTTGATGTTAGTCTTGTATTCACACTTCTGGCAATTATAATCATATTCATTACGGTGCTTCGCTTTTATGTGTGCCTTTAACGATGGTTTATAGTTTGCCTTGTATTCACACTCCTCACAATTAAAACTTTTTTTTAGGTGTTTAGCTTTTATATGGTCTCTTAAACATGATTTATAATTTGTCTTATAATCACACTCCATGCAATTATAATCGTATTCTTTAACTTGTTTTGTCTTTACGTGTTTGCAGTGTTGCTTGTTTGTTTGAAACTTGCACTTTAGGCATTTAAACTGTCTACCTTTATGATGTGAGTTTAAACGTTTATCTTCTGTACTTTTAACAGTAAGTTTCTGACAGCTACGTACAGAATGTTCATGTTTGATGGCAATATGAAAGTTCTCCACGTGCAGCTTGAGAGACTCGTTCTTCTTAAATCTCTTATAGCCTTTGTATTTTCTCTGTGTACTCTTGAACTTTTTACGTTTGTTCGTTACAGGTGAAAGACTCTTTTCTTCCAAGGTGTGGTCATCCATTTCAGGAAGTACACAATGTCTGAAAATAGACGAATAAGTTAACAAATAAAATAACAAGATCAAATGCCATTTATTTCCGACTTCCGCATGTTATAATTTTGTTTATTATATGGCAATTCATATCGGGCAAATACGTATAAACGCTTATCGAACATATATAAATCACTTATTCAACTCTTAAGATAATTATACGGGCATCTAGAGGCAGCAATGCATCTCTCGCTAAATATTGCATTCAGAGAAGACGTTTAAAACGATTAGTGAGATTGCTTAAATAATAGATAATTTTATTCCTTCATTTATTTATTTATTTCTGTTATTTTCAATGAATATGTCAATTTCTAAAATAAACCAAGGGCAGACACGAGGGTAATCCACAAACTGACTTCCGCTTGGCTATTGATAAAACACAGATTTAAAACTATAGCTGTGTACGCTTTTTTCTGCTCTTAGTACGTGGATTTTTGGAGAATACGTGCGATTGTACGTTATAAGAGCCAAAGTCGTATATGAATCAAAGAAATAAATCCCAAATTATCAATAACAATTAGGCGTTTTATTAATAAAGAAAATCAATAAAACAACTTAACAAGTTTTTCCAAGTGGCCTAACATGCTATTTCAATGAATAAACGCAAGTAGAAATATATGATAAATCTTTATACAAAGGGTACTAGGAAGGTATTGCAATACAGCTCTGCTTATTTAATTTCTTCAAAGTAATTTCCTCTATACTCAATATACCTTTCCATCCTCCGAAACCAATTTTTAAACCAGTTCTGCCAAGTTTCACTAGGGAGTAAAGCACATTAGTTGTTCCAAGCCCGCAGAAGGTCCTCATCCTTGGAAAACCGCCTCCCTTTTAGCTTCATTTTCACGTGCGGGAACTATGCAAAGTCGCAGGGAGCAAGATCTGGACTGTAGGGAGGGTGCTCCAGAAGTTTCGATCCTGTCGTAGTCAAATATTCGGTGCAGGTTTCACCGCGGTGAGCTGGAGCATTATCATGTTGGAGGAACCAAGTGTCCATTCTTGACTTTGGTCGCAGGTTCTTCATAGATCGAATGACTTTAGGCAGTCACTGTTCAATATACCACTTAGCCGTAACTGGACTGTCTTCTGTGTGTCCAAAATGACGCGTTCCACAAGTCCACTCGATTTGCAAAATACAGCTATCATTTTCTTCTTTGCAGATCGGAATTTTCTGACAACTACGGGTGTGTCCTCATCATCAAAGACCCAAATTCTGTTTTGGGCTTTGGTCGGAACATCATAATAGTACAGCCAAGTCTCGTCACCTGTCACGATGTTGTTCACTATATCTGTTGGTAGGTTACTCACTCGCCTGTCCTCGCCAAGCATTTTCCTCACACTAGTAACGTTTTCCTCCGTAACTGACATTTGTGGTCTTCCCGGACTCTCAGCATCCTCTAGAGTTAAATTTCCCCTTTGAAATTCTCTATACCACATCGTAATAGTACGGCCAAGTTTCGTCACCTGTCACGATGTCGTTCACATACCGAGATTGTGCCTTATTAAACTTTTTTAGCATCTCGCGACACCAAGTTACGCGTCGTGTCATCAGCTCTTCAGTCAGTCGATGCGGCACCCAGAGAGAAGAAAGTTTCTTTACGTGCAAATGATCATGCAGAATCGAACGAATTGCTGGTGCATTTAGGCCCGAAATATCCTCTATTTGTTAGTAGGTCACTAGCCTGTCCTCGCCAAGCATTTTCCTCACAGTAGTAACGTTTTCCTCCGTAACTGACGTTCGTGGCCTTCTCGGCTTCTCAGCATCCTCCACAGTTAAATTTCCCCTTTGGAATTCTCTATATCACCTGAATATCGTTGTGCGATGTGGACAGACATCACCTAGTGCAAGAGTAATTTCTTCGAAGCACTGGTCTATGTTTAAACCACGCACGAAATTATAACGCAAAACTGCCCTTATCTCATTTCGTGACCACGATGCCATCGCAACCACTTTACACTCTCACTGCTAATGAAGAACTGAGCCCATCGACATGGCGCGGCGGCTACTATGCACCTATGAACATGTCTCAACATGCAGCAACAAGCAGCTTCCTACGATTCATTGTTGTGTCATATTGCAAAACTTTCCTAGTACCCGTTGTATTACGACACTGGACGCATATTATCTTGATATAATAATATAAATACATATATGTGTGTGCTAATTTCTTTTATCCCTATACGACTTTTGCTTTTATTACGTACAATGGCACGAATTTTCCTAAAATTCATGTGCTACAGTATTGGCACGCACTTCGAGGGATTTGAATGCTGTGCTGGTCTACATAGGCACTGGCAAACTTGTTACCGATTCTTTGTGAGATCAACCTGCCCTTGTTCTTTCCTTGGTACATTCGTACGTTGCAACGGCGAGGGTGGAGATATTGTTGCGATAATGCGCCTGGTATTTGAAACGGTGATTTTATCCCCACCATTACAGGCATAATAAATGTCGAAATTTCGACGAGTGTGTGTCAGAACTTTCATTAAATTATTGATGTTCGAATGTTTGTGTTGACTTATACGCTGCGCCCGCCACATTATATGAATATATTTAATTCGTTGCGGCACTGCTGATGTTTTTGCTATTGTACCGCTATAGTTTTCTTACTCTGCCGTTTGGTTCCATAGAATTGACTCGGCCTCGACACCGACTCAACAACACCGATTCAACAACGCTTTTATTTGGCAACACGAACGATAACGAATTATTTCAGAAAAAGGAAGTGTTTGGTAACACCGAAGTAAAAGGGATTAAAGAAACTCAATGGTATGACGACGATGGCTCCTGTGGATGCCAACGCCTATTCCGAATGTACCTTATGAAAGTTACGGTAATTTCGGTAAATGACGGAATACAATTTACGTTGGTGCTCAAACCTGCCTCTCCAATCATTTAAATGCAAACTCTATTACTCCCAAGTGATTTATGACTGAACTCAAATTCATTCTAGACATTATCTTAAATGGTTGAATCTATTTGGTAACAGAAAACTAGTCTTACTTTGCATTTCCTTCAGAGCAGTAAATCTTGTGGCACTCCAGATATTCCTTCTTCTCCAGGTAAATTTTGCAAGACGGGCATTGCACGAGTTCTAAAATTGCATAAAAACATTTTCATTAAACTCGGTCATTTTAAGTAAAAATTATGCTAGACAACTTGCTTACTTGAAAAATATACCTAGTCCTGCCATAAGTATTGATACAAGTGTAAACGCACCTTTTTGCAGATGATAACTTGAAAGCACAAAAATTTTATGTTGGCAGTTCTGACATTTGGTATATGCTTTACAAAAGTGCCGAACAATTTCACTATAGCGTGAGTCGTCATTATGGAATGGTCGGATAAAGAGAGCCGTATTGCGGTTATTGCGTTTCATAAGTGTGGAATAGAAAGAGCCCGTATTTTTGATTTATTGAAACCGTTAAATATTACGCGTGTGTTTGTGTATCGTACTGCTAAGTTATTCATTGATACTGGAAATGTAATCGACCGTAAAAGATCTGGCAGGCCTCGCATAGTTCGTACACCACAGGCCATCAATGCTGTGAGGTCCCGCATCAATCGACATCCTGTCCGCAAACAGAAAATCATGGCTCGTGAAATGGGTATTGCTCCGAGAACCATGAACCGTATCATTAAACAAGACCTAGGACTTAGAGCTTTCAAACGACAAACAGGACAGCGCCTTAACGTTGAATTAAAAAAGAATAGGAAGAAAAAATGCAGACACCTGATATCGTTGTACGGCAAAGAGCGTTACAAAAAAATTCTGTTTTCTGATGAAAAAATTTTTACCGTGGAAGAAACTTTTAACAAGCAGAATGATAGGGTGTATGCACGGTCCTCCAAGGAAGCCAGTGAAGTGGTGCCAAGGATTCAGCGAGGTCATTTTCCTGCTTCAGTGATGGTTTGGTGGGGAGTATCCTATGACGGTGTCACTTCCTTGCATTTTTGTGAAAAAGGTGTTAAAACAGCGGCCAAAAACTATCAACGAGACATTTTAAGCAATGTAGTGGAGCCCCTGAACTACACCATGTTCCAAAACCAACCATGGATATTCCAACAAGACTCTGCGCCCGCTCACAAGGCCAAAACAACTCAGCAATGGCTTGAAAATCATGTACCTGAGTTTATTAGAACTGACTATTGGCCGTCAGCAAGCCCAGACCTAAATCCGCTCGACTACAAACTGTGGTCAATATTAGAGGGCATGGTCTGTAGAAGACCCCATCGCAACCTGGAATCATTGAAGCAAGCGTTAACAGAAGCAGTCGACAATTTTCCCATGGATATCGTCCGTACAGCGATTGATGAGTGGCCCTGCAGACTTCGGCGTTGTATTAAGGCCAATGGCGGCCATTTCGAGTAATTTGCATTATATTTTGTAGCTTACTATTGCCAAAATAAACTATCAAAAAATAATTTAAATCCAACTTGCGGTTTTCTTTTTGTACATAAAAACCTTTATATCAGTATTTGTGGCAGGACTAGGTATAGACCTGAGTGAAAGAAAAGCAGGAGAAAAATTAGAATAAAGAAAGAACAGATGAAAGAGAAGAAATAGATCAAACTAATGTAGGGCACTAGCCGGAATTAAATCTTAAGACGTCAGTTCTTGTAATGGCAAAGACGCAGACAAACGTGTTAGAATATAGAACGCGCCCGCTTTAAAAATTAAAAACAGTAAATTGCTATATCTTATACCGAATTTAAGATATCTAATTATAAATAAGATTAAAAGAAAATTCACTCTTCCCATACCTTTAAAGTTTGCATTGGTTCCGTTAGGGCAAACAGTTTTATGTGCAACCAAATACACTTCCAAACTAAATCCAAGGCAGCAATAGGTGCAGGCGAATATATCTTTGGCGTCCTTTTCTATATGAGGTACAAAAATCATTTCCATACTACTATTCAACTTTTCTTCGTATTCTTCACCAAAATACACCAATAACTCCTCACCTTCCTGAATTTCACAAACGCTGCGATAATATAGACTATCTTCATATTGAAATGCGTGCAGGTTTTGTTCAGAGAGACTAGCACAATTGACGTATTGCATCCAATTCAATGATTCTGATTT
Source organism: Dermolepida albohirtum (assembly GCA_031893035.1). Classification (NCBI taxonomy): domain Eukaryota; kingdom Metazoa; phylum Arthropoda; class Insecta; order Coleoptera; family Scarabaeidae; genus Dermolepida; species Dermolepida albohirtum. The sequence continues at coordinate 8,968 of JAVIWB010000018.1, read as the reverse complement.
ATCTTGGTTGACTACAAATTTTCCCCCATTAAGCCTCCAGGATGATTCCGCAGCACTAAATCCAGTGAAAGGTCCAAATTTTACACCTTTAGGTATGGTCTTTAAAGCAAATATGCCAGTGCCTCCAAATAAACCTTCTTTAATCTCTAGAACATCTGCTGGTATCTCCTTTCTCGCTCTGCTATCAGAACTACTTCTGTTTAAAACACATATGAGCATTCCACAGTTGGTGCAATAGTCTTCATAATATTCATTGCAATTGTTACAAACTGTCAAAAGAAAAGAGTGTCATGAAGGACATTTAAATTACTGCTATGAATTGTGAATTACTGCAGGATAATGGATACACGAAGCAACTTCAGTTCCGCAGTAATTAATTAAAAAAAAATTGCTATTTAACTTAACAGTGAAATGCCTCACGATTAAATAAGTAGTTGTTCAATGTTCATAAAGAAATATTATAGATCCCATCTAAAAACTTATAAATATCAGATGAAATATAGAAATAGTCCATGATATGTTATCGCTTTTAGTTATGTGATGTATATGTAATGACATACTATCAGAACATTTTAAGCAAATAAGTAAAATTACAGGTGATTTCTAAACAAGTAACTTATCTACACGCATAAAAACAAGAATTTTAGTGCATGTATTATGAAACAATACTACCGACTTATTCACTTTTCTATTCTACTTTACTTTGATGTATTGTAATTCTGTTGTAAGTAGTATGCACGGGTTTCATATTTTACATATTTTCAAATTTCATTTTACCACGTAAAATTGATTTGAGAAATTTTGTAGGTTGTATTTTGGGCTTCGGGTCTGTTCTGAAATTTATCTCCTTCTTTTTGAAACAAAAGCATAATATGTACTGATGTGACATATATAGATATACTTACATAGCTGTTTATTATTGAATTCCATTTTGATATCACCAAAAGTACCATTTTCTACTTTAATGTTGTCATCTATTCTAGTGTTGTAAAGATTTAATTCCGATGATGGTAAATTCTGCTCGACATCAGTATGCATTATAATGCTGTTATTTCTTACATTAGATAGTGATAATTCCGATTTGATATCAGTGGGTATTAGATCAAAATTTTTTGTACATTTGTTGAATTCTGTTGAATATATATTAATGATAGTTTCGCTGACCAGCACTTTATCATCTAGATAAAAATCAGATATGAATTCTTTCTTTACATCAGGTAAAGTTTGTGAAAATATTAAGTTTTCCATAGTATCCATATTTCTTCTCTATTACTTTTCGTGACCTTTTGCAAAAACTGATCCAACTAGTAACTTGACTTACAGATAATTTAAATTTTGTTAAACTTACACTGGCTGTGATGTCTGCTACAGAATTATGCTTACTTCCTCAATATGTAAAATAGGAGAAAAAAGTTTAGGAAATTACAAGATACACTGTTCTGGGTATAAGCCCCGAAGCAGTCATAAAACACAGGAAATGGGAACAGATACACCACAATTCAATTAAGGGAAGCGGAATGAGAGAGTAATAAGAAAAGCATAGCAGGTTACTACAATATTTAATTCATCATGGATATTATTGTCCCTTCTTTGTTCAAATTTGATAAAGCTGTACTAATGCTTATCAGCGTTTGCAGTTTTTTCTTGATAATATAAAGACAAAGGACCTTCTCAATTCGGAGCGTTGCCGATTTTCATGTTATACAAATGTGTAAAATCAGATTTAATTATTTATTATTTAAGTAAACACTCACATTTTATAATGCTTTAAAAAAAACCCTTTTAAAGTGGAAATCGAAAAATTAACCGTGATAAGTCTGACTAAGACACACAAAACAATCTATTTCAAACAAGGGTATCTTATTAACTAAGCTTCAATACCACGTTAGCACCATCTATGAGTGTGGAAAGAAGTTTTGATTATGAAACCAGAAATGTTTCTTGTTCACGCAAACAGAAATTTTTCTTGTTCACGAAAACAGATATTTCTTGTTCACGATAAGTCCTAAAAATTTTTCTATATTTTACCGGAAATACATATATGTATACTGGGTGAGCAAGCTCAAGTGAAGTGTGGCGGTATCATAAAGGTCCCTAGTTTCATCTTTTTTAGTTTTCGTAAGTTGTCCATAAGAATTTCTGTGTATTACCGATACGCTGTTTTTACTTACTTACGTATTTTTGGTTAAATTATTTAATTCGTTTTTTATTTAGTTTTGTCTTCCTTCGTATTTTGACTAATTTTCTGGCTATTGTAAGTACATTTGTAAATTTCTCATCTGTCAAATGTCAAGAACCGTGTGAAAATAATTTGTTATAAAATTATTTAGCCAACATTTGAAATTGAACTAGGGACCTTTATGATACCACCACACTTCACTTGAGTTTGCTCACCCAATATATATTTGGATTATCAGAATTTGTATCATGCATGTAAAGAAAAAGGCGAGAAACGATTGGTTATGTATTTTGTAAGGAAAAAGTATAAATCAGATTTTATTAAAATTTATGTCATAAATACAAAATAGTTGTCTACAAAAAAAATATATGTTGCAGATTGTGTTATAAAGTTTACATTGAACAAACAGGGAGGTCATTCAAAACAATACGAATGAACACAAAAACTGTTTCACAAATCAAGTTCATTTGCTCCAGAAATTAATTGTTTGATTCATAATTTTATACGTTATGTATGTTATTTATGTTAAATGGGAAGTACTGGAATAGTGTTTTATGTCAATACGTGTATAAAAGATGGCACAGCGTACGGAAACTGCTGCCGGTAAATTAGATGTCGTAATGAAAAACCACTAGTGTAGGGTGAATTCAAAACCATTTTGAATCCTTGAACATGTCGTTAGGTACCAACTTTTATTACTATTTTTTTATCTTATTCATTGTAATAATAATTATGTACATGTAATAACATTTAATTTTAATATTTTTAGAATTATTAATAATGCCAGGTAAACGATGTTATGTTGCTAATTGTAATCAAGAATGATCTGTACTTCTCAGTAGATAAATATGACCACTGAGAATAAACTACGTACATTTACCATCTATAGAAAGCATTTTGAGACACAATAGATTAACACCAAATGCTATACCAAAACTTTATTTACCAGGTAAATAATCTTTTGTAACATATTTAAGTAACCTCTTTATAGATGCAGTTATAATAAATATTGCTTTGTATAATTTAGAATCAGTTCACTTTACTGTTACCAACAAAGAAAATATAAAGCCGATCACCAATCACATATTAGATGACATTCAGAACGTGCCATCAATATCAAAATGTGCCACAAAAACAGATATCAATTCGATTGATTCAAGTAATATAATTGAAACAGTAGTACAAAAAAGCCCTTACTCCATTATTAAGAAGCAACGTATCAAATTGACAGTTACAGATTCTTTTTAAGAGTAGTTCTTTAATCATTTTATGTGGATCCTAATAAATTCACAGTTTCTATATCATTTGTAACACTTACATTACTACACAATGTCCACGATGTCCAACGAATCGACCGCTGCAAACGTGCCCGCGGTGGCCATATGAACGAAGTCGAGTTCCATTCATAAATGCTTTGATTGTACTTCAACCCAATAATAAAGTTTTTGAAATATCTCAAATGGTCTGCATTTTATTTTGAAAAAAAGTTGTCAAGTCCTTATTGGAAAACCCTTTAGTAGTGGGTACTCTGCAAGGAAAGTGCAACCGTTTTGTAACAGTTGTTCTACATGCTCTTATAATATTAATGACGCACCTTCTCAAAAATTTCGAACGTCGAAAGAATCTGAAGGCAGTTCGTTTTAAAAATGTAATGAACATTTTATATTCATTTTAAATAAACTTCATGTACACATTAAATGGTTTCTCTGCAAGCATTTACACGAAAAGGTTAGTAATCATTTTACTGTGGCTTTTTTGCGAGATTTTCTTATTGGTTTTAGAAAATGTGAACATTTAGTAGATTTAAAGGCGTCTATAATAAAACATTTTATTTATATTATTCTACTCAATTACAAAAAAATTAAGAATAGAATTCCGCAAGGAAAATAACTACCTGGTTCGGATGAATTTCAATGTGGAATATACAATTATAAAGAATTTAAAAAGTAAAATAATAGAAAAAGCTATTTTTTTAAATTTATTACTCACATGTACATCAGTTAGAAAGCAAGCATATTGAAAGAACACACTATTTTCGTCTCCTGCATTAGCATCAAGTAAGTTTTAACTAATGCAAATATCGAGTTGTGAGAAAGGTCAGATGTATTTTTTGTTTTCATAGGATTTCACTCGATCAACGCCTTCTTCATCAACCTCTTTTTTTTTACATACAGTAGTGGACAAAAGTTAAGCAACTCTACAAAAATACTAGTTTTATTTACAATTCATAAAATAATCAAATTATAATAGGATGATACTATTCTGTATATATCACATATGTTTACTTTCATACAAAAATGTACATTTTATAACTATAAACATGAGTTGTGCTTTATCACTGTAATGAAGCAAAAAACTGAGACGGCAAAAGTTAAGCAACTTGATACACAACACTTCTGGGAACCCCCTATTTGTCTGTGTCGCGGTTGTCAGGCGTGTTATTTTGTTAGTAGGCGAGAGGATTGAGATCGTACGTGACGCATTTGTTAATAGCTTAATCAATTATGTCACGGAAAGTGTATTCAGACGATATAAAGGTAAAAATAATTGAGCAGTATAAAAAAGGTGTTTCACAAGCAAGTATCTCCGAAAGTTTCGACATAGACAAATCGGTAGTGTCCCGAATGATACAGAGATATGAAGCTAGAGGTACGGTGGCTACAAAATTTCGCTCTGGACGACCGCGAAAAACCACTTACAGAGAGGATCACCGAATTCGTCGCCTATGCAAGAAAAATCCATGGCTAAGTGCTCAGGAAATAAAATGTACTGTAAATTGTAATGTCAGCGCACGTACTATACGCAGACGTTTAGTAGACGGCGGATTATACAGTAGAAGACCAGCGAAAAAACCTTTGTTAACACAAAAACAGAGAGCAGCGAGACTACGTTTTGCGAAGGAACACGCATCTTGGTCTGTAGAAAAATGGAAAACTGTCTTATTTAGCGACGAATCCAAATTTAATATCTCTCGCAGCGATGGAATTTGCTATATAAGGCGTCCTAAAGGAGAAAGATTAAATCCAAAATATTACACGAAAACCGTAAAGCACGGAGGTGGCAATGTCATTGTTTGGGGGTGTTTTTCTGGTAATGGTGTAGGTCCACTACATCGCATAGATGGTATTATGGATAGATTTGTATACAAAAATATATTGGAAAATACTATGTTGCCATTTGCCGAATGGAATATGCCACTTAAATGGTATTTTCAGCACGATAACGACCCTAAGCACACGGCTAGGATCGTTAAGGAGTGGCTAAGTAGGCAAAGAATTAATGTTCTTTCTTGGCCAAGTCAATCGCCGGATCTGAATCCGATAGAGAACTTGTGGGAGATTGTGGATAGAAGATTAAGGCTTAATAAAACGTATTGTAACGCAGATGAACTCTATAAGGCGTTATCAATCGAGTGGCAACAAATTGATCCACAAATACTTACCAATTTGATCGAATCAATGCCTCGACGGTGCGCAGCTATTATTGAAAATAAAGGTTATGCGACGAAATATTAATATTCATTTAAATACATTTATGATGTCATTTTCGTTACTAGTACGTTAAAGGTTGCTTAACTTATGTCACCTATAAATTATATGTTATATGGTATTTTGTAAGATTTTCATTATTTAGAATAAAGCATTAAACACCAAATAAGTGATTTTATCTTTATAAAAGTCCCAATTTTTCAATTTGATGATATGGCGATCACGTTCGTTTCCATTATGTTTCTGGCTATAATAGAGATATTTAGTAGGTACAGTTGCTTAACTTTTGTCCGCTACTGTAGGTATACGAGTAAAATACGACGGAACTCGTAAAATTTATAGAATCATTTGCACAACAAACCTCTTATTGTAAGTCTATTGTTGCAGGATTGGTATATTGGTAAAATGATATTTCATCTTCCATATTTTTAGAGGATAGAGGAAAGTAGGAGAGACACGGTGAATGAAACAACAATCAACAAGAACTCCGTTTTAATTAACAAACGTCTACAACATAAACATCAAAACGAAACAAAAATGCTAACTTTGCTTCTCCAATTTCACTTTTTATCAAATTTCAAACGATCAACCGAATCGCCGATTTTTTTTCAAAATAAAGTTAGAAATGTCAGCTGCTATATGGCACAGCAAATAACAAGCATCTGCATAAATAAATCAGCGCCATCTGTTGCGAAAATGCGTCACGACTTTCTCGGCAACACAATACCCATTCTTATACTAATCTGTTCCGTTACTGGATTTCTCTGTTTAGTAGCTAAAAGATATATAAGTAATCGCTCCTATTACGCAGTTCTCTTATGAATATTTATACATTTAATCTGTCTAATAGTTACAGTCAACGCCTTTTATAATTGCTTTTTCGATGTGTCTGCTATTATGTGCCTCTCCAAACTAAACTTGCAATTTTTGTATTGTATTGAAACACCTTACGATTAAAACCACCTTCAAGATGTCTAGTGTTTTTCGCATTTTTAATTTCATTTTGATTTTTATTTTGAACTCACCTCCATCCACCAATTACAGTCATATTCTTTAAGATGGTTTGCTTTTGTGCCTCTAACTGCAATTAAAACCCAAGTCAATTAGTCTTTCTATTTGTCTTGGACCCACGCTCGATGCAATTATGATCGTATTCTTTAAGATGCTCAGTTTTCATGTGTTTTTGTAAATTTACTTTCTTATTTGTCTTATACTCACACTCCAAGCAATTATAATCGTATTCCCTAAGATGTTTGGTCTTCACGTGTTGCACTAACTGCCTTTTGTCGTTGGTCTTGTATTTACAGTTCATGCAATTAAAATCGTATACTTTAAGATGTTTCGTTTTTACATGTGCTTTTAAGTCAGGTCTCTTGTTTGTCTTGTATTCACATTCCGTACATTTATAATCGTATTCTTTAAGATGTTTCGTTTTCATGTGTCTTTGTAAAATTTTCTTGTAGTTTGTCTTGTATTCACATTCCTCACAATTAAAATCATTTTCTTCAAGATGTTTATTTTTTATATGCATTCTCAAAAGTGATTTATCATTTGTCTTATACTCACACTCCACGCAACTATAGTCGTATCTTCCAAGATGTTTAGTTTTTACGTGCGCCTCTAAACGTGACTTATGGTTTGCCTTATATTCGCACTCTTTACAAACAAAATACTTTTCATTCAGATGTTTAGTTTTCATGTGTTTCACTAAATTCACCTTGTTGTTTGTCTTGTAGTCACACTCCATGCAATTATAATCCTGTTCCTTAAGATGTCTAGTTTTGATATGATCTTTTAGAAGTGTTCTCTTGTTGGTTTTGTACTCACACTCCACGCAATTATAATCGTATTCTTTAAGATGTTTGGTTTTTACGTGTGCCTCAAATATTGATTTATAATTTGTCTTGTATTCACATTCCTCACAATTAAAATCGTTTTCTTTAACATGTTTATTTTTTATATGCATTCTCAAAAGTGATTTATCATTTGTCTTATACTCACACTCTACGCAATTATAATCGTATTCTTTAAGGTGTTTAGTTTTTACGTGCACCTCTAAACATGACTTATGGTTTGCCTTATATTCGCACTCCTCACAAACAAAACACTTTTCTTTCAGATGTTTGGTTTGTATATGCCTTCTTAAATTTACCTTGTCGTTGGTCTTATAATCACACTTCATGCACTTATAGTCATATTTCCTAAGATGTTTGGTCTTCACGTGTTGCACTAACTGCCTTTTGTAGTTGGTCTTGTATTCACAGTTCATGCACTTATAATCGTGTTCCCTAAGATGTTTGGTCTTCACGTGTTGCACTAACTGCCTTTTGTCGTTGGTCTTGTATTTACAGTTCATGCAATTAAAATCGTATGCTTTAAGATGTATCGTTTTTACGTGTAGCTCCAAGTCCCACCTACGGTTTGTCTTGTACTCGCACTCCATACAATTATAATCATAGACTTTAAGATGTTTCGTTTTCATGTGTCTTTGTAAATGGTCCTTGTAGTTTGTGGTGTATTCACATTCCTCACAATGAAAATCATTTTCTTTAAGATGTTTACTTTTTATATGCCTTCTCAAAACTGATTTATTATTTGTCTTATACTCACACTCCATGCAACTATAATCATATTTTCCAAGATGTTTGGATTTTACGTGTGTCTCTAAATCTGCTTTATAGTTTGTCTTGTATTCGCACTTCTCACAAACAAAATAATTTTCTTTCAGATGTTTAGTTTTTATATGCCTTCTTAAATGTACCTTGTCGTTGGTCTTGTACTCACATTTCGTGCACTTATAATCGTATTCCCTAAGATGTTTGGTCTTCACGTGTATCACTAATTGCCTCTTGTCGTTAGTCTTGTATTCACACTGCGTGCAATTATAATTGTATTCATTACGGTGTTTAGCTTTTATATGGTTTCTTAAACATGATTTAAGGTTTGTCTTGTACTCACACTCCATGCAATTGTAATCGTATTCCTTCAGATGTTTCGTCTTTACATGTAATTTTAAATAGCTTTTGTTGTTTGTTTGATATATGCACTTCAAGCATTTAAACTGTCTACCCTCGCGATATGAGTTTAAACTTTTCTCTTCTGTACCTTTAACAGTAATTTTGTGACAGCCACGTGCAGAATGTTTACGTTTCATGGCAATATGAATGTTTTCCACGTGTAGCTTGAGAGACTCACTCTTCTTGAACCTCTTATAACAAATCCCGCATCTGAATATTTTCACATTGTGATGCCTGTTTCTGTGATTTTTGAGGTCGCCTTTGTATTTGCTCTGCGTACTCTT